>JAPMOB010222549.1:0-40894 GCA_029875015.1 Lepomis gibbosus | reverse complement strand
GGACACGCCCATCGACGAAAACTCGCAGATAGCACAACTTTTCATCGTCAATGCCTTTAGAAGGCACAGCAGAAATTTGACGTCGATCTGACCAAATCCCTAGGAAGAGTTCGTTAAAGTACGTAGTGTGT
Organism: Lepomis gibbosus; assembly: GCA_029875015.1. Taxonomy (NCBI): domain Eukaryota; kingdom Metazoa; phylum Chordata; class Actinopteri; order Centrarchiformes; family Centrarchidae; genus Lepomis; species Lepomis gibbosus. The sequence goes on along the minus strand of JAPMOB010222549.1, from coordinate 40,763 downwards.
AAATAATAAAAAAATGGCCGTAAAATTCAAAATAGACGACTTCTTGTTGAGTTTATGGGTATCGGTCCAAGAGGCTTTTTTGTGCGTCTTCATATGATACATCCCCAAAAATTTCGTACATGTAGGTCAAACGTGCGGCGGGGGCTGCTTAATTAAAGGCCACTTCCTGTTTCCAGCAGGTGGCACTATGACTGTGGGTGAATGTCGGCATGTACATGTGTTCAGGGTGGGGCTCTTGCCAAACGTATAAAATTTTGTGCTGAGCATGTACAGCCAAGTTACTACAATTTCCTGTTTCATGGCGAATCATCGACGCCACGGACACGCCCATCGACGAAAACTCGCAGATAGCACAACTTTTCATCGTCAATGCCTTTCGAAGGCACAGCAGAAATTTGAAGTTGATCCGACTAACTCCCTAGGAGGAGTTCATTAAAGTACGGAGTGTGTAAATCGTCCCAAAATGGCCGCGAAATTCAAAATGGCGGCCTTTCTGTTGAGTTTAGGGCATGGGTTCTTGAGCCTTTTTTGTGCGTCTGGACTTGATACACGTCCCCACCAAATTTCGTGCATGTAGGTTGAACGTGGACGAGGGGCTAATTTTTTCCAATTTTGTAGGTGGTGCTAGCGAGCCATTTTGCCACGCCCATCCGCAAAACCCACAAAATACGAAATGTTTCACCAGTCCTGACATGTCTGCCAAATTTGATGACTTTTCGAGCATGTTGCGGCCGCCAAAAGTGGGCTTACTTTGCAAAAAAACCATCCTAACAGTTTTGAGCCCTAAATATCATTTAAAATCGGGAAAGGCTCTTCTATAAAAGTATGTTTTCAGAAGGGACTTAAAAGAGTTCACTGACTCAGCTGACCTGATTTCCTCAGGCAGGCTGTTGCAGAGCCTCAGGGCCCTGACAGCAAACGCTCTGTCACCTTTAGTTTTCAGTCTAGACTCTGGAACAGACAGCAGACCTCTGCTCGAGGATCTCAAGGTACGTGCTGGTGTGTATGGGACTAACTCTTACTTTTTCCCCCTGGGTGTTTACTCCCCGTACGTGCCAATAGCTCTCACTAGTATTTATTGCTGCTCTTACTAGTAAATATTGTCACTTCTAGATCTTTTACTTGTATATTGTTCCTCAAATGTCTTCCTTGTCCTCTTTTAGAAAGATGACAAGATCTACATAGTAAGGCTATGTAGTAGTGCACGTGTGTAAAAGCAAGCAGTGACTCTGGGAAGTCCCAAATAATCATTGCTTTATTGATAGCGTCTGAGCGATTAAAGGTGACAGTCACATTAATGTATTTAGTTGTGGAGAAATTATGAGTGTTTGCAACATATTGATCATCAGCAGATAAGTTGATTATATTGTCAGGGTGGTTTTGGAAATTTCAGTGGTTTTAATACTTTTTTAATGTTAACATTGAACACTCACAATGGGAGAAAGCTGTGAGGAATCTCTACCAACAGTCGCTGCTATGAGACATGTAAGCTTCAAATGGACAAATGTTTTGCTGCACTAATCAGTATTTTTAATCAAAAGGTGTTGCTTATAAAAACAAACTTACCGAGAATTATCACATTATTCTGCAACAGATCAATCTATGTACAATTCACACGACTTTAGACTTCATGCAGTGCGTATGCCAAAGTCAAATAGTGCATGCAGGTGTACTTACATTGTTCAGAGATGACATTGTCGATTGCACACACACAAATGTCATAGAAAGACAAAGTTGTTGCATACATAGAGGAACTGCTAGCAAGACTAACATTACTCCAACACAACAAACTCATCTCCCCAAATCTAACTCACATTTCCACCACTGACTTCTTGCAACAACTCAAATATTGTGAGATTCCAGAGCGAGAATTGTCCTTAAACAAGATCTGAGTTTCTTGATAAAATCAAACAGAGTAACTCCTAGGAATCATTTCCGTTTTGTTATTAGATACCTTGTATAACAGTCTGAGCCTGTTGGTGGTAAAAATAAGGTCTTTTTGCGAACAAAATTTTGATGGGCGTAATTGCCGCGAAGGGATACATTGCAGTCACTTCAGCAGGTTCACGTCTGCTGGCTGAAACCATCTACTGCACAGATTCTAAAACTTTTTGTACATGCAAGTCATTTCAGGGCCCATGTTTAAAAATATCAATATGGCCCTTTAACTTGCTTAGTAGTAGTGTGTGTTTGTGTGTGTTAAAATATAATAAAAATATTAAAAATAAATAAATAAAAACAGTAAGTGTGTGTTGTGAATTCCATTCATATAATACTAATAAATAAATAACACAGTGAATGTTTAAAGACAGATTGATGAGGCCGGTTTAAACAGACATATGACTACAATAAAAAGTTTCACACATCTTGCTACAGAGATGACTTTCTCTGAACGGATATGATCCTGAAGATGCATCATAAAATGAGTTGAATATCAAATCTGCAGAATTTCACAAGTATAACCTCAATTTCCAGGAAAGGATTAAGTCTGTTTATGAAATTTCTGTCTTTGGTGAGGATGTCCTGTCAGGAAGTTATAAAATTAAAAATCCCTGTTCTTACTAACTCTAGAAGTTCCACAAGAGCAAATACTAAGTAAGGGTGTGAAAAACGGAAGTGAGTGACATGCTATTAAATCAACACATCCTTCTTGTTGAGTTTCCATTTCTGTTATCCATGTTGGGTTTTTTTTAACTTTATCACTTGCAGGAAGCCACACCACAGGCTTGGAACTGGGAGCAGCTGCGGGCCAAGAGCATATTTATGGTGCCTTAAACTATTTCACCTCATTCTGAAAGAAGGGACGGGGGCGTTGTTTACTTTAGTTTATCATCTTTTCTGCATTTTTTATTAATGGACTGTGCTGGTGGGATGTCACCTCTTTGCACGCTTGACTTTTCTCCTGTCAGTTTTAACAATTTCTGTTGGGTTTTTTTTCTGTTTGTGCAAAATAAAAAATACATACATAAAAGACATTTGAGTCTTAAGTGTATTTACTTTCTGGCATTAAGATTACATGTGAACTAGAGACAGGATACTAAACTAAATTTGGTTACACAAAAGAGGAAAGTGAGGTGATGAGACAAGGAGGGATGAAAGGAGGAAGGAGAGAGGAGAATTACTCAATTTGGTATTTTCTGAATCTTCTATTACATTTTTTAATGATTTTCTTCATTCAGAATCACCTCAACAAACAAAGACATTTTTCTAGTGGGGTTAGAGGGAGGGGAGGGGGTGGGAGGGGGGTTGCAGGATGCTTCAATGGCGACGATGATGACTCAGGTGATGTGTCATACTCTATCCAATAAAAGGGAACTTGCTTACATTTAGTCCACACACAAACACATAGACTTACAGTACACATAGTGGACTCAGAGAGAGGTTTACTTCCTACAGCAGGAGCTGAAAGATGAAATGTAAGTTTGTTTATGCTACTTTCTGAGAGTGAGTGAAGTGAGTGTATGAATGAGTGACTGTGTGTGTTGTGGGGAGTAAGTGGGCTTAACTGCACGTGGTCTTTACTTTTACTTTTAGTGAGTCTGAGAGAGAGAGTCTGCTGGTGAGACAGCCAATGAGTGAACGAGTGACGATATGACTGAGTAACTGTAAAACATTTGTGGCAGAAACACAATAGTAGCTGCAATTCAGTGAGCTCAAAAGTGATTCACTTTCATTTGAATTTCACAAACAACGCACTGTTGTTTTCAGGTTGGGGTTTGATAGCCTGGTCTTGTGTGTGTCTTAGAGGTTTCCCTGAGGTTTTGGAACTAGTCTGTAATGTTATTGTGTCAAAGAGCATTAGACTTACTGTAGTTAAACGGTAAAACATATTTGTTGAATATTAACAGATATACTATTTAAGCTTCATTGTTTCAATATTCTCATATTAGAAGTTAATTCACAAGCCAGTATGAAAACATGCAAGTAGTGTCATGCCTGGATGAGACAACACAAAATGTTTGTCTTTTGTGATCAGATTAGGAGGTGCTAGTCATAAATTCTTGCTGTGACTTGGAGAAGACATGGTACCCTAAAAAAGACCAATCAACCAATCCTGGGAGGAGCCAAATGAATGTTTCTGTGTGTGAACACAGTTTTATAAATGAAAGTAAAGCTTGAACCTTGTGTGTCACTGGGCAGTGCAGGTGGGCTCTGTGTTTTCCCTTAAGGGTGAAAGTGTAAAGTTGATGTCACACCCGAAGGTGTTATTATGACGCTGCTGTTGTGTTGCCTGACTTTCCACTCTTTTCAAGTGGAAGACAGCTAGTCAAACACTTACTAGTTACTTAGACAACACAAGACTGGTAAACACCAAGTGTGTGTCTTTGTCTGAGAAAGATGAAACACATGAGTCAGGTAGGCAGACAGCGATGTCATCATTGCACATCATCAGTGAAATGTAATGTAATTTGCACACTCACTGCATGGGCATTGATCATGGATGTGTCAAGAGAGCCAGTGTTGATGCAAACTGCTTTTGTGTTGCCAGCTGTGGTACTGCAACAAAAAAAAATCCATTATCAGAATTACAACCTGTTAATGTCACACTGTCTATGTCAAGCTTGACACATAAGGAAATAGGATAATGCAACACTCAAAACTGCGCTACTACACACAAGTTTACATCCCCACAGTATGACAGGAAAGTCTTATTAAATAGATGTTGCAGATCTGATATTATGATTAATAGCCGACAGACCAGATGAGTTTACGTTAATTTCCTTAATTCTAAGGAGCTGTTTGTTTCAATTCAAGTTCACTACAGAAATTAAAATCAGGAACATTTCTGTGATTTATCATATTAGCAAAGTTGCAGTGTTTAAGAGTTAGCTGCCACAAAGTTTAGAATTCACACGTCTGAAGATACACCTCAGAAACTACACAATTATCCACGATGGAGGTTGTGAAAAGGACAGTCAGTCTAGTCATTTACTAGATTAAAATGTTTAATTTCCCTCTGAACACTTGGATTTAAAGCATTTCTTAACTCATTAACAGTTTTCATGAGAGTGCTTGCAACCATGTGCATTTCTACTTGATGGTAATGTAATTTAACACCGGAGTTATTTCAACTTATGTGAAATTACACACTTGCTAACATCCTTACCAACATGCCATAACGTGACCCTGATGATCTAATACAGGGGTTTTCAAAGTCTGAGACTGCGGGTCTGCTGTTTGGTGCTATAGGCAAGGTGGCATTCAGTGGGTTTTTAGAGATTTTTCATGCTGCCACTGCTGAAAACAACACTCTGGATAGCAGTACACAGAAAGAAAAAGCTGTTAAACCTAAACACCACTTAAAAGCACTAGTGGTTTGCCAGCTCATGGAGAGTTAACAGTTTCTTGGCTAGTTTGTCGGTTTGTTTGAGAGGAAGTTAACAGGGCATGTGCAGGGCACTTCCTGTCAGACGCCATTCACTTCTGTTCAGAAGTTCATCACAAGTTCTTGAGAGTAAAAGGTCCAGCTGAGGAAATGAGGTATTGGCCGTATCAGAGAGGAAAAAAAGAAAGCTACTGTTTTTCTGGGCAGAATCTGACAAGCGAGACACGAAACTGTGAAAGTCTGTGAGTATGCAAGATGCTTCGTGTGTTGATGTCTCGTGTGTTGAGCGAGCAGGTGCTGACTAAATGACTTGCCAAATACATCAAAGAAGGCCAATTCACTCTGCTTCTTAAGCAGTTCTGTTATGAGCAGTAATGCTGTCACAGCTGTTTACTCTGCCAAATGCATGACTGTACACTACACTGCCAGGGAATGTTTTTTAGTATGACAGAGGGTTTTTGCTGATGTCTTATTCAGTAAATTTCCAATAGCTGTTTGTGTCCTTAGCTGACTGAAAACTCTTCTGAAGACTTTCCTGTTTCCATTCCTATTAAATGCTGGGAAAGGCTTCAGGTGCCACATCACCCTGAGCAGGGATAAAAAACAAAACTTATGGCAAAAACAACGTTGCTTTACACACTGAGGGATTCACAGGAAATGATGCTTGTAAGCAAAGTGTGTATCATAATGACGACAGCCTCATGGTTTAGTGTTCACTTTCCATTAAACTGTGTCACACTGTATTGAATTACTGTTAATGCAAACACAACATTTTCTAATGCTATTAGAAACCCCCCAGTTCATAAAACACACAGACAACAACTGTGTCTACAAAAAAGGAGGATGAAACATAGAAACAATGTCAGTTTCTTGGTGTGCCATCAAAGGTCAAACAGATAAGACTGTACAAAAACTTATTTTTGGTGCCAGAAAAAGCTTCTTTCATACAAGACGGTGGACTGGATTTTTTTTTCACAGTGACCTTTGACCTTAAAAAAAAACAGAAAGTAGTACTGTTAGTGTTTGAATGGCAATAAAACTGGTGCACTGTGTCAGACACCCATAACGCCACGGATGTTTTCCCTCTAAAGAGTGCAGCCTGGGGCGTTTGCTCAGTGATGTCATCACAGAGATTAAGTCAGACCTCTGAGGCAGCTCCTTTTCCAACAGGAGGCCCAATGCAGGCGTTGGAAAAAAAATCCCACAGCATACATTCCATTCCTTCTCCCTGATCTAACACTAATGGACAGTTCTTTTCTTTGTTGCCCTGGGTTATGGGATTTTTGAAGCTGCGAAAACCCAGAGGAGATGTTTACAGATAGGAACCAATCTTGATCAAAGTTAAGTGTTATATCCTTGAGTAAAGATCATAATTGATTAAGAAAGCTTACAAGACCAAGACAAAACAAACCACGGAAGGTTTGAGGGAATTATTCATTATCAGATTTAAGAGTGCTGGGAGAAAAAAAAACAAAAGATGACAGTTTGATGATTCTCCATGCATTTATTAAACACAGTGTGAAGTATTCAAACACAGAGGCCCATTCATTCAAGGCTAATCAAGATTTAAACAATTCAAAGTGCTCTACATAAGACAGAAATCATGAGAGCTTAGAAAACATTGCGCCTGTCCATATTTATGCCTAATGCATGGGCATATTAGTTGCTTTCTCTGATTGGAAATCAAAAAGTCCTCACACCACATCAGTTTCTAACAGCTTTAAAGAGCTTTTCAGCATCATTCACTTCATTGATGTGGTTTTACAGCCTGCAACTCTGCTTCATTAACCTCATTAAAGCAGTAGCAGTAGATGCAGGAAACTCCCTTAAACCCAGTAGCACTACTTGCTCAGCAGCAAACACACAGAGCTGGTGAACATAGTGGAGCATTTAGCAGCTAAAGAGGCAGATATTGTCTCAGGGGCTGGTGGAGATGAAACCAAAGCTAAAAGTTGCAGATTTAGATTTTTCAGGTGATATGAAACACGATTCATTTACATTTAGCTAACGCTTTTATCTATGTGTCAGAGGTGGCATGCCGTTTGAGCACCTAGGGTTCAGTGCTTTGGTCAGGGACACAATGGCACAATGGGCCACAGTCGGGAATTAAACCCGGTTCTCTCATACCAAATGCATGCGTCTTATCCATTGCACCATCGCCACCCTGACTCCAATAATAATGTTGCTCCCATTTTCCACGTCTGCAAGAGATTGCTGACTTATTCAACTTAACTTTAGGAAGTGGTTCTGCAATACATCAGTGTTGTGTTTGGCCAAGTGGCCATAAAATCAATTAATGCAGCTTTAGGGAAAGACTTCAAGTTTAAGGAAAGCCAGTGCTGAATGTTAGTAAGATGTAGGACACGAATCATGTCAAAGTCATACATAAGTCTTGTTTATGATAATTTGAGTCTTATTTTAATAGTTTTGTCACTGATTTCTATCATTTATGATAACATTGCACTAACCAAAGTAAGTGCTACAACCAGGAGGCATGAGAAATTGCTATAACACAATCCAACACAACCAAAAACATGAACAATCAGACTATCAGACTGATTTTTAAAAAAAGAGTTTAGCCAGATGATTCATTTGGAGGTAAAACTGATAGTGAACCCATCCACAATGTTATGTTATCATAAAATTGAACCAGAGTCAGTTACCTGTTATGGACTTTTACAACAGAAAGTTTGGACAATCATTTTACATCAACATAACATATTGACATAATAACCACAATAGGTCCCTTGCCAGGAAAATATAAATATAAACATGACTAAATATAAACATGAGTCATTGTAAGTCTTGATCCAGGTCATCTTCAGAAGAAAAATTACTATAGATTCTGTGAACTGACCTATTAAGCTATATGTTTCCCAGAAATATATATGATCAGTCTGCAGATATCTATATCCTACTCTCACACTCACACACATAAACACTGAATACGCTAACAGTAAATCAGTGTCTGACCTATTTTGGTGTCTGAACCTTCACTCACACCGCAGACCTGTAATCTGAAGTCTGAACTGCTGCTCTTATCTCATTTTTTGAATGACTGTTCATGTCTGCATGACAGGATGCAACTTTTATTCCATGCTAGAATAAACTGACAGCGATGTGAAGAAAACAAAACAGTTTATCAGTTTATATAGAGTATGTGCGCTCTGGTATTTTGGAGGAGTGGTACTAGTAAATGGTAATCACGGCCCTGGCAGGTGCCTAAAATTATGGCAAGTATGCCAGATAAATGATTTACAGTATTTAAAGACAGAAGCATTCACAAAAGCAGAACACAGCTTCCTCTGGGTTAATCATGTGTGACTTGTGCATGATTTTTAGATTAAGGTTGGAAATAAAAATGGGTTCACACGCAGCTTTGTGGTTTTCTTACTGATTCAGGCATACCAGGCGGGGTCAATGAGAGGGGGAAAAATGTGAGTTGCTACACTTTCAGCTACAAAGCGAGTGCAGCCCAGTAGCCACATGTTGTGGGACCATCTGTGTAGTTGAGGGTGCAGCTGTAAACACAGTGAGCAACTACCGCTGAATGTACTACTGCTGTGTAATTCTCTTTAATAGGGTGCTATAAGTTGAAGGCAAACAGAGTGCAGAATCATTACCAATTATATAAAAGATCTCAGAACTATGGTGGCCAGGAGATACACAAAACACTAAAAGTCTTATTTTATCTTTTCTTGTCTTTTCAGTAATTCACGTGTCAAGGTCGTGGCTTCTCCCCCTGTTGCTTTTGGCTGAGCTGTTTATCCATTCATCATCTCGTCCTGCCTTCTGTGGCATGTTTACATCAATGATCCATCATGTGGACAGGCTGAGAAACTTATCCAAAAAACTCCATGACTTGGTAAGATGTCACTGTCTACAATCTGGTCAAACAATATGACTGACCTGCAAACGAAACAAATTTCCTCAATCACACATCATACTCTTGTTTGTCTTAAATCAGTGCAGTTTATAGATGTCACATTAATGTCTTAACAAATGGGCTTAAAATGTCCCATCAAGGTTTAAAAAGTACCATAATAGTTTTAACTTTCACTGTCATTATGTCGGAGATCAAATCTTTCAATAGTTTCAATCTTTTTTTTCATTTACGCAAATCTGTTTATTTTATCCCAATCACTGATTTCGGGTGGAAGCTTTTCCCCCATTTTACTGTCAAAGCGTTTATATTCCCAATTTTATCTTGGAAATGTTTGTAAAGTAAACTTTATTTCTCATCATTTTCCCAACAGACAGATGAACAGCTCAGAAACTTTGACACTGTACAAAATAAACTTGACGGTCTTCCTCACATACAAGAATCTGCTGACTACTTCAGTTCACTAAAGGTAAAGTTTCTAAAATAAAGGAATTTATTCATTACACTTTCTAAATGTAGAAAGCTTGTGTATGTCAGGGGAGATCTTAAATAGAAGGTACATTGATAAATTCTCCTTTTATCTGTTTAATGTCCCTACAGTTGAACAAGTCACTCTCCCAGCTGTATGTGCACACTCAGGCATTCAGACTACATGTTGACTGGTTGAATGCAGGCAAACAAAACTTCAGTTTGTCCTCCCAGTCAGCTGAGGACGCCAGCAAACTCCTCCTGCAGCTTTCCAACTACGTTAAAACAACTCTTCACCAGGTGAGAAGACCAGAATGGATTGATTTGTTTACATTGATAATTTGGAAGATAATTTCACACAAAAATAAAAAATATTATGTTTTAAAATAAAAAGAGAAATGGTAATACGTTACTTTTTACTTTATTACAAAATATTGGTTGTTAAAAGGGAAATTGTGAAAGGAAATATGTTATTAAAATTACAAATGGATATCATTAAACAATGAATGCAAAGTTGAATTAAAAAATTAATAATTTGTTTGAAAATGGCATCATTAGACAGTAAAGGAAATAAAATGAAACACAGAATAGCTTAAAAGTTTAAAATTTTTAATTTATGAATTAATTTAGTATTGCATATCTAGCTTAGTATCATTTATTTCAGTTAAACTTATAGTGAAATGAATAAAGTAGGTCCATGTGATGGCGCAGTGGATAAGATTGAACCCGGATTGAACCCGGATACTTTGGCGTGACATCCGGGTTCAATCCGCCACTGCGACGCATTCACCAATGTGTCCCTTAGCAAGACACTTAACCCCTAGTTGCTCCAGAGGCGACCTCTGACATATATAGTAATTGTAAGTCGCTTTGGATAAAAACTCAGCTAAATGAATAAATGTAAATGTAATGTAACTGTCCTTCCCACAGAGGGAGAATATAAAAAAGACAAACAAGAAAAGAAACAAGAACAAAGGCGAGACAAAAATGTTTGTATATGAGTATGCTTGAAGTGCTGTAACTGAACTGTGTATAGTGTGCTAGTTCCTGTCGTCCAGGTGTGAATTTCCCATTTTACTCAGGTGCAGTTAAAGGGAAATTAATGAGATTGGATTTGACTTCCAAGCTGCTGCCTATACCTCTCAATCCTAACCCTTCTTTCTGTCTTCAGATCAGTGAAGAGGTTCCCCAGTCACCGTCTCCATCCCTACCGGTTATCTCCACAGCCTTTGAAGTGCTCCAGTTCTCCGTTGAAATTTCTGAACGGTTAAATGTCTTTTGTAGCTGGTCAAAAAGAGTGTTAAAGAGTCTCCAGAAAAAATCCCGCTGCCCTAAGTAGGGATTCCGCCTTCAGCACATAGGCAACTGCTAATGTCTTCCCACAAAACCACTGTTAACATATAGTTTTTTTACTATATGGCAACATGACAGAAATCAATGGATGGATTGTCATTCAGTTCAGCAGATGCATTTTGATAGTGATCCACCTAATTTTTCCAGTATCACGGCCCACAGGTAAAAGTTTTAATTACTCACTTATCCTGTGAAACATTTCAACATTTACCACTGGATTACAGTTTTTCTCACTCGCTTTAGTACATTTCTCAGATGAGAATTGAAATTCTCAAAACTACTTGTTCAACCTCCGCATCATCTCGTCACTTGTGCACATCACTAAAGCAATTTCTCATTGCTTTGAACATATTGCAAATGCTTTGACACTGTCTGCTGCTTCCTACATTATCAATTGCTTATGTCATGCTGATCACAATGAATTATACCAGTCTCTGTTGAATAGTCTTCATATCCTTTGCCTACAAGTATGAAGAGATTGAGGAGAATCCAACCACACATTTCCCGAGTGCTATTTCAATGGTTCCGAAATCCATCAGAAGTTGTATACGTTACATCGATTCCCCTAAATGAGAAGGAATTTCCTCTGCCTAGCAATGATGGCCTCTCCGGGAACCATCACCTTATCGTGGTGGAGAGGTTTGCGCGCCCTGATGAACCTGGAGGCTGTGTTGTCTGGAGCCTAGTGCTCCTGGTAGGGTCTCCCAAGACAAAGTGGTTCCAGGTGAGAGGCCAGACTGAGAATGGTTTATATATATATATATATTGATCTCCTTACTTTTCCTGGAGTGTTTGGGGGATTGCCATGAAACTTAGTAACTCTACCACCACCACCAGGCTAATATATCGATTAGTCCAGCAACCTAGATTATGACCAAAACCTGCTAAAGAAATGAAATTCCTATTAGTGTCAGACAGTGTCAGACTTTGCGTTTTTGCTGTTTAAAATTTGCCGTCTTACATGCTCATCTGAAATCTTGATCATGAACACGGTAAATAGCTTACCTGCTATTGTTGTGAGTATGTGAGCAAGCTGACGTTAGCATTAGTCAAAGCCCCACTGTACCCAAATACAGCCTCTCAGAGCTGTTAGCATGGCAGTAGACTTAGTTTTGTGTAGTCTTGTTTACACAGGGTGATGTGGGAACACGGGTTTAACATCCAACAAATACAAATTTTGTATGTCGTATAATCACAGAGCTGAAGCTGCTAGATACAGAAGTAGCCAACGGTTCAGTTCTTGATGTATTGTATGGGTGCTCTGGCGCTCTGTTTACACAAGTTTCCAAGTCTGTGTAGGCCATCACATTAATGTCTATTCAGCAGTAACACAGAATGTACGTTTATCGCATGCGTGTAAATATGTATAAGCCACATTTTAAATACTGCCTTTTAAAAGTGATGCACTGTGGAGAGATGCTCCTGGATGAGACCTTTACTCGCTTTGAGATTGTTTACATTCACAGTGCCTGCTAAGTGTTAATCTTCTTAATGAGCTAAATGACAAGAAAATGTTGTGAAAGATGTCATATTTTTGTACTGTTGTTTTTTAACCTATTTAGGATGCTATTTATGAACTTTTTATATTATGTATGAGACTGTTTTTTGTAGTGTGAGATGCAGGCATCTCAGTTTTTTCTATGGGTAATGAATTATGTAATATTTAATAATAATAATAATAAAATATTGACATTTCTGTAGTAACTTTTACAGAACTATTTATACATTTTGTATGTTTTGTTTTTGTACGCTTTATATGAAGTCATTAATAAAGTTTGAAACACAGATCTGACTGCTCCTTTGTGATATGTGACTGTACTGGTTAGCATTGTTATTAAGTCGTTCTTCCGACTTTAGTGGGTTGATGTGCTTTTGAGTTGGAATGTGTATAAAACATGGACGCTACAAAGATGTGTTGAATGAGTATTACAAGAGCATTTCAACAGCACGTAGACATCTAGGTCAATCTACATAGACAGCAAACCAACTGTTATAACCTAATGCCATATAACAAATGACATGTTAGAAAAAATGTATATACATGATTTTGCTTACTATGCTGATACTGTTCTCTCACAATCAACCATGTCCGCCATGTATTTATTTAAGTACGACCTCAACATCTTGGCAACTTTTCTCCAATAAATATGAATAATTAAGTCCTCCAGTCTAAACAAAAAAAGGTTGCTTGCTTCCAAAAATCTGATATAGTGCCACAGTTGGCCTTTTTCACAGCAGATATTTTGACTTGCAGAAGAAGCACAGGTGTTACATCATTAGCAATGCCTCTATGTTCTATTCTAGTGTCCTAGTGAGCTGTGATAATGTGACAGTGAGCCAGTGGGCACAAAACCAGGACCCTGAAACTGAGGCAACTAAATGCAACACTTTACCTGGAAGTTGGCTGTAAAAAAAACTAAACTAAACACTTAAAACACATGTCATGTCAAATGGAAACAAATGAAAATACAGACAGTGTTTTGTTGGGATTACTGTAATTTTCTACTGATGTGAACAGTCTTACTGAACTCCACATCTGCTGCTTGAAAATCAAGCATCATAAAGCACTGAGGATAAAGGCGTCCACACAAAGCTGTGTGACACACATGGGAATGTACAGACCACTGCTGTTCAGCTGTGAACTCCATGAGTGACCTGAAGTGACTTGCACAATGTCAGCGTGTTGACATGTGGCCACAGACAGATGATCTCATACACTAGACTTACCCTGTGCTTGCCTCCATGGATAGTGTGAGTGATCCAGCAGTTGTACGTGCGGTCACTGGTAGCAGCTGAGAGCTGGATCTGCAATCCACAGGGGCTCTGGGTGTTAGAGGAAAATCCTCTGGCTGGAAATAGAGAGGGAGGGAGAAAGAAAGACATGGTTTGTATGCAGAGAGTGAAGCTGATGATACACAGAGCAACTTTTAGAGCAATCGTGCAGGGCAACGTTGTCGTCAATGGTAATGAGTAAAGATTACTGCTGTAATCCCCTTCCCCCTAGCAAGATTGCCCAGCAACATTGCTCAAAAAGTTGCCCAGTGTATCATCAACCTGAGAGTGACATGTGAAAAAATGCAGATTAACAGCTCAACAGCTAGATATTTTCTGGAAGTCACAACAAGACAGACAGGGAAAACACCATCACATCTGCAAAGGGGAACAGGGCAATAAGTAATGTAACTACATACCTATTCAGCAAGTTCTCCAAAACAACATAATATTTACATCAAAGTGACAAAGCCCTCAAGTTGCTAGAGTAACCACAAGCAAAGGAGGAAATAGATAATGTTGTAATAGAGTGACAAAGTCCATGCTGGGAGGAGGTCGAGGACGGTTAAAAAAAAACTTCAAAGTTTACCATTGGTTTCTTTTAACCGTGACCACGATCGTTACCAAACCTTAACAAAGCTCTTATTATTGTAGCTAAACCTTAATGTAACAGGCTGGTCTTTTAACCCAAACCATGATGTTTCCCTAAACCTAACCATGGTGGTGTCACATTATAAAACTGCAAAGTTTTGGAAAGCACAGACAAACAATGTCGTCCTGCTGACATGGGCGTCAGATAAGAAACTATCATACAGTACATGTCTCAGCAAGGTTCTTAAACAAGGCCCTTTAAAATACAACAATATATACTTTGGTAAGAGACTGGTCCTATGCATGTGTTTAGTTATCTTAATTTATGTTTAGATAAAATAGCTGCTGTTTAAAGATTTCCATCATATTACAGCACCAAGATTATGTTAGATAATTCTGTCAACAATGTTCATACAGTGAAATTTTACAGCCCGTCCTCACCAGAAAAACAGTCATATAGCTTATTACAAACCATATTTAGGTTTTTTGTTAGGCTACGACCTCTCGTGGCAGAATAAGTCAGGTGATAAAGTACAAAGAGCAAAAAAGTCTGTGAAAGGAGTGTGGAGTGGATGGATGTGTCAAGTAAGCTAGGGCATTTCACTCAGAGCGAGGAATGAATCCCATGTGAAAGAACGTAAAAGTTTACATGTTTTAAGTTGAAAACTGTTCTGTAGATCATGTCACGTGACTTACATAATGTATTTATTTGAACCCAAGTCACACTTTTCTTAACTTAACGTTTTTCTTAACTTGCCTAAACCTAACCAAACAACAAATGTCTACCACGTGTTAAACTTGATCTACATATTTTATTAGGACACTTGACAATTTACATGGTTTTATTTTCAAAAAACACTATATTTTTGTCATAACGCTGCAGCTCCTCTTTTCACCTTGTGTGTTGAAGGCTTCATTTTAGCTGTAGAGTGATACATCTTGTCTCTCAAAGATCTTTGTTGGGAGTTGCACATGTGTGGTTCCAAGTTAAGGACTACTAGCCAATCAGAAGCAGAGTAGGGCGGGTCCCGAGAAGCCGGTAAAGCGTCTTTGGTTCAGCTGTATGTTCCCTTTACCAGTTTACCAACATGGACTGGAGCAAGAGTTTCAGTATGGTGAAGAAATGTATCTTTCTTCCATAAGGTTTTAACTGAGCTCTGTCTCTACATCACAGTAACAACTTTATGTCCATTGACTGCCTGGAGGATAGCTAGTGTTTGGAAGGGAGGTGCGAGGCAGCAGGCGGACGTCTTGTCACTGTGTGTTGCAGCTCAGTGTGTTTTTCCACCTGTGTTTTTGAGGGCGTGTCTGACTAGCCGCTAGCCGAGCATTATGACACATATTGCTTGGACGTCACAGGGATCAAAGGGAAAAGGCTGTACTACAAACAAGCTTCTTTTCAAGCAGTTCAGAGCTGTGTTTTCTGTGGGACATGGAAACTCCCTTTGGGTGGACTTTGAGCTTTTTCACTTTGCAAACCTATTACATACACAATATATATATATAACTCAATTTGATAAGGATATGACCTCTTTAATATCATACATGCATGATACAACTGTTATCAAGCCATCAAATATCACCCCAGATAATTTACATTTACATTTACTTATTTAGTTGACGCTTTTATCCATTGCTATATACTGTATGTCAGAAGTCGTACGCCTGTGGAGCAACTAGAGGTTAAGTGTCTTGGTCCAGGACAGTTGCCCTCACACTCGTGGTCTAAAACTCCAACTGGCCAAAGATAAAAGTACGAGAGCGTGTACCCACACATGCAGACATGCACATAATCCCTGCAGTGCAGTGGCAGCAGAGGGAGGACAGGGGGAGGAGTGGAAGTGAGGGCAGAGATTGGGATAAAAGTTGCAGCAGCAGCAGACATGAAATCCTTCAGCGAACTCGACGGACAGTTTGGAGAGTTTCTCAACTGACTGCAAATTAAAACCACACTCTCGCTGCAGTCGACTGACTCTCCCACAGTTTGGTGCTGTTGGTGGAAAGAAGACTCTGCAGATGAAGACGTGTGAAGAAGGCGCACCTGCTAAATGAAGAGCAGGACAGAAATTTATGTTGGGCAGATTTTTCACTGAAGATCAACAGCGTTGAACTGAACCACAGCTGCAACATGACAGTAAGTCAAAACTGGTGCAGGGCTTTCCTCAATGCTCCAAAACCAACTGAGGTTTTCAGAAATTCACTCAAATGAATATTTTCGTAAGATAGGTAAATTGGCCATTTAAATAACAGGTAATTATTATTAGATTACCTTTGGAGTGTTGTTTAATCATTTTCATGTCCAAAGCAAAAGAGTAAATTAGCAAACTAATACATTTTAGAGAAATTTAAGTACATTGTGAAGCTTATTTTAAACCAATTTTAAAAGCATAAATATATTTTTTGCAGTGTAAAATTCTCAGTTGCTCAGCTCAGCTACTGAATTCATTGAATTGGAACATATGGACTAAGTCATTCTTCAAAAGAATCTTTCTTAATATTTCTTGGTGTGCATATTGAGGCTTTGATGTGTAATTTAGCATCAGATCATCAACTTGAACTCTTAAATATTTGATTATAAATGTAAGCATTTTGCCGGTGATGTTCTGTTCTCAAAGATATTATTTAATAATCCTGAAACCTAAATAATATATAGTAAAAAAAATGTTTTAAATGCATGAAGAACTGCCAGCTAAAACCAGCTAGATTTCCTGTCAAGCTCTAATATTGATTACTGCATGTATTTTACAGGTTATATTTGTTTTGCGAATGTATGTTTACATGCTAGCTCTTTTGACTTCTGGATGTGTGTATGTCCCAATACACACTTTTCAGTTCCTGATACAAACACACACATCCACACACAAATCCACACGCACACATGCATTGACAGAACATGTTGTCATTCATCACACTTGTGCGGTCCAGAGAGATACAATTCCATGTAGAGGACATCCTCAGGACATTTATCTCTGAAACACACACACATCAGTCATTAGAGGTCCAATGTTGTGTGTCTGAGTGGGCGTTCAGCCCGGCATCCCACAGAGAGGCTGTTGGAGTTGTTTTGTGCTGGCTCAGACCGGCGTCACCTCCTCTTACACTCGTCTAAACCCGACCAACTCTGAGCGTGTCAGCTATGCTGCTCACCGAATACTCCGTTAACCCCTGATGTTGATCTTACAGTGGGTGTTTCTCTCAGACAGGCCTAAATAGCTCAGTAATTGGAGCACGGCACAAACACTTAGAGGGTTAGAGTTCAGTTTCCACTGAGACCTCCTACTCTATGTGTATTCACATAACATGCTGATCATATGGCATAACACTGCTATAAATGCTGGACTGATACTGCAACATATATGATTTATTATTGCTATATTTGAAATATAGGCTATTGAACATTTTAATTCTCTTTATGAGTAATCACAAAGTAGTACTTAAGTTATTTTTTTGTATTGTATCTTTCTCATGAAACATGGTAGATGCAGATTAAGGAAATCTCTGGCAGTGTGATGCTTTTAAAAAATCCTTATTAATTGAATTTACTTGCATTTATCAATCATGCGTTTCATTGAAAACAGGCAGCCCCTACTTGTATGTTTTACATTTTTAGCTAATCTTCACATTCTATCATAAAATCTGGCCAAAGCTCCTTGAGTTTTTGATTGTCGGTGTGAGTGAAGCCTCAGCTGGGATTCGAAGTATCTGTGTACGACACATTTACAGCTCTGGGTTGTTCTTTAATGAGCTGTAATGAGCTGCCCTATGTCTGGATGTAAGGGTGACACCAAAGCCCAGCCTGGGCTCAAGGGTGCCAGCTGTGGTGGAAACATCAACGTTCCACCAGACAAAACAAAGACCTGTGTGTGTGTGTGTGTGTGTGGCAAAGGATTTCATGAAGCTATTAACAGACATGTTTATAGCATTGGATCAGTGCATGCCAGCCTCGCCATGACAACAATCATCACGGCGCTGGTCGTGTTACATACCAAAGAGCTACAAGGGACTCGACTCTGAAAAGAAGCACTAAAATGTTGTGTTTATTCATCTTGACTGGCTCCACTGTGGCAGATAAATGCGGCGCTTCATTCACTCAAAAGCCTCTGATCCAGGCCGCGATTATGTTTGAGACCACAATGTAATTGGGAAAACAATTTAGTACTATATAAACGTAATATGTTTAAAGCAGTTGTTATACTGGAGATGAGCATTAATCAGTGATATGGCAACAGATAGGGGAGGTTAGGTGTATTTATTTGCTGTTGCATGCTCATTTAAACCAGTCACAAAATGGCAACACCCTAAGATAATTTCAAAAAGAACATCTCCTTCACACGTCAGGTTTGCCAATAATCTAACTTCTGCTCTAAAAAAATACAGTTAACGTCACAGTTTTGTTGTATGTGTGTCCAGGCTGCCACGAAGCTCCTGGATGAAATGTGCCATCTGACAGCTCAGTCTCTGACTCCACTGGACACATCGGAGCACTTCAAGGTCCTAAAGCTCCTGGGTGAAGGGTCATATGGCAAAGTCATGCTGGCTGTACACAGGAAGAGAGGTGAAGGGGGATACGAACACTTGCTCATTATCGCGCCAACACATAAAAAAAGAGAAACCTACATCATTAACTTTCCCTTTTATCTTCCAGGCACTCCAATGGCTCTGAAATTCTTCCCTCGTGAGTCCACCTCTCTCTTCTCTTTTCTGAGAGAGTATAACCTCTCTCTTTCGTTCTGTACCCACCCTTCCCTGACCAGAGCGCTAGGAATCGCCTACACCACGCCTTTGCACTACGTCTTTGCTCAGCAAGCAAGCCTCTTCGGTGATCTCTTTGATGTCATCTTGCCTGAGGTTACAGTTATTTCAACTGAGCTATTAAGTCATTATCATGACTAACACAACACATGCTGTATCAATCATGGTTTTTGTGGTCACAGTACAACTTTATGCACAAGAGAGCAATAAATTGTAATGATCTCATTGTCATCTGATTAAGGAATAACAGATGCTTAGATTTCTTGGATCTAGAGTTTCTGCTACTAGAAAATAGTTTTTAGTCATGACTATAAAGGTTTGTAGTCAAGTAATCACTTTAACATAAAACGTAAGCAATAGAAACGATGTGTAACTTTGTGACATATTTATCTTTTCATTTAGGTAGACTTCTTTCAGTATAACTCACACATCCTTCTCCTTCCATCATCCTCCACCCCTTTTCCTCCTCAGGTTGGTATGGAGGAGGACTGTTGTCAGCGGGTGGTGTCCCAGCTGTGTGGCGCTCTGTCCCACCTGCATTCTCTTGGTTTTGTCCACAGAGATGTCAAACCAGAGAACGTTTTCCTGTGTGACTCCGCCTGCCGTTGGGTCAAACTTGGAGACTTTGGCATGGTCAGTGTAAAATACATATAGTGCAGTACCACGCATCTGTCAAATGATAGCCTTTTTAAGAAGCCTAACAATGTATGGAGCCTGTCCACCCAAGGAGAATGACAACATTAGTTATTTAAGCCACTGCCAATGACAGATATTTACATCCAAGTGACAAAGCTCGTAGTCATGACTGGAGCAAAGAGGAAGTCAGATGATGTTGTTGTAGAGGGTTCACAAGTCCACAAAGGGGCGGAAGTCAGGGTGGATGAACGGGTCAACAAAACATCAGACTTTAACACAATAACCACTTTCCATTTCTTGTTCCCACCCATATGTTCATTCCCTAACCTCAAGTATTTCAACCCAAACTATCGTCTTTTCCTAACCATGGATCCTTCGTGCCTAAGCCTAATCAGACATGAACAATAGCATTTTGGCATCATATATATTTTTCAGCAGTGATTGTATCCAGAGTATGTATGTATGATATGTATGTATCCAGAGTGAACGGACCTTTTGATGTGTGGTATGCCTAACAAAACCATACAGTGTCTATGCCATGAGCTTGGAAATAAGGCAGGTAAAGACTGAGCATAAACAATTGAGGGTTTAAATGATATGTGTCAACAAACTTAATTTCTACACCAGGTGAAGGCCAGGGGCACCAGGGTCCCAGAGGTCTGGTACAGCTCTCCCTACTGCACTCCTGAGGCTGAGCTCGCTCGCGGAAATGAGGATAGCTGGAGAAGCATGAATGACGGGAATGATGGTGTTAAGGAAGAGGGAGAGAAGAAAAAGAAGGAACGAGTTTGGGTGTCTGTGGAGCCTAGCACGGACAGCTGGGCGCTGGGAATCCTGACCTACGCCATGCTCACCGGCAGTCATCCCTGGGCTGAAACAACCAGAGACTGCCTCTCATACCTGAAATATCAGGAATGGTTTGACACAGCAAAAAGCCCAGAAGACAAATTGGACGTGTGGGCAGAGCCAGAGGGTGAGAGTGCACAGGATGTCATCGATTTAATTGGGGCAGAACTTGAAAAGAAAGAACGTCCCCCCATAGCGCCCCAGTTTGCATCTTTGACCCCGCTGGCCTGTTCCTTCTTCCAGTCGCTCCTCGACCCGAGGCCTCGGCTTCGTGGACGACCTGAGGATATGCTGAGTTACCTCGGAGGGGACTGGGTGATGGAGAGGGAGAGGATGCGGCTGGAGGAGGAGAGGAAGAAGAGCAGAGGGAAAGGAGCAATCAGGAACATGAAAGAGATGGAGGGAAGAGGAGAACGATAGGGAGATTTGTAATCTGATTTGTATACTGATGAATAATAAGGAAAATACTGGTCAACTTTTACATGACAATATGAGTTATATAAAGGATGTGTGATGTTTAGGTTTAATCTATTAAATCTGACTAATACTGTTTTTAATTTATAGTTAAATAGTTGGAGTAAATCCATTGTGGAGACATGCCATGGACACTGTGAAGACTTGGTGATTTTTCTTTGTTTTATGACTGTAAATTGGAATTAGGACTAACAAAACAAGACATTTGAAGACATCATTTAAAGCTCTTAGAACCAATAACAGGTATTAGATTGATACTGTGTGTTACATTTCAAGAGGGTCATTATAAGTATAAGATTAATCATCAAGATTAATCAATAACACAAATTATTGTTGCAGTCTGAGAGACTAAGCCTCGACACTACATGTTTGAACGAGGACAGTGTTAAATGAAAACAACTTGGTTTGTGGGACATCAGGTTTTAATTTTAGAAACTGTTGGATTTTGGGCCCTAACAAATTGTTTTGACCACTGTCTCATTTGTTTTTGGCATTAAATTATTTTAACCATATTTTTTAAATTAATAAATAAGATTTACTCCAGCATGTGCTCTATATATCAGATTAAAAAATGACTTGATAAGTCAGTAGCGTAACAGCTGCAGTTCTGGGGATTATTTGTATTAAGTAGTGCTGTAATGGAAGTGTGCACTTGTAAAAGATACCCTCTTTAGCGCACCGAAGCTATATTTGGGTCTAGACTTCAGAGTGTTTACATCGTAATAGGTAACTGTATAAACTGCAGTAGCCATAAACACGTCTGCTGCTTTTTCCCACTCTTGGTGGCTTCAAATAATAAGAAATATTAACTAAATGTAAATGTATTCATAGACACTCACTGGAAGTAAATATTTACATGCTGCCTATATTTTAGTAGCACTTGTGTAGCACTATTCTAGCACTGTAAAGAAATCTGGCACCTAGCAACTTTTAGTTAACACGAGTTTTGTATTTTAGCATGTTAGCACTTGGCCTAAGCTGTTTGCTTTTGCTGTAGCACTTTGCACACAAAGCTATGTCTTCTATTATTTTGTATATTAAATGTACTCTGTATCAAATGCGTTAAATGTAATGTTAAAAAAATACAACTACTGAAATACTTTTTAAGTGCACAATGTAAAATATTTGTTTATTAATGTAACTACCTACTATACTACAGACATTTGCAGAAAATATAATTCAAATGCAATAAAATTATTGTTATATCCTTTTTGATGTGACTTAAGCAGTTTATAACACACAATAAATGGTTTTACTTTACATCATCTGCCAGTGCTCTGCAAATAAACAAATCTATGAACTGATTTTAAGTATGCTGACCTTAAAAAAACATGGCCTGGACTGCTCATATCTCAATAATGTCCTTGTAAGATTATACGCCAATTCAAATAGATCGCATGCCCACACACACAGACACACACAGTGAGGACCATCTGGAGAGCTTCCCCAGATGTTTTCAAAAATAGATCCTCGGTCATAAATTTGACACTATACAACCTTTCAGCACCATGTATGTGCCGTGGGTCCACAGCTCTGACCCTCTCAGGCTCACAGAGTAAAATCGTCTGGATACCTACTAGTTTCACTTATAACATAAACAAGTGTTATAACACTGCATTTTACAGATTATCTGTCTCATGTTCTACTGTCAGGATACAGAGCTAGTTTCGGCAAATATGCCAGTTATTTTTAAAAGAATTCCTTACAACAAATGTAAGGACAGATGATCCTTTTCTCCCTCTGAGAAATGGATCATACAGATGTCATGTTTTACCAAATGCAACCTTGTAAATCCATTTTTCTGACTTCCTAACTTGAATTCAAATAAACGTTTGATTGTGAAACATCAGATCACATCAGTTGGATAAACTCCAACATGCTTGGCAAAGCTAAAAACAAGGCTATTGTTTTAAGTTCCTGAAAAGAGATTTGAAAGATAAAGGATTTTTATCTATACGAACACATGCACATCTAAAACCAAACATGAGTTTCAATGCATTTCCAAATATCTTTAAAAAGAGGCTATAATTCACAATGTTAGGTGAGAAAGGAAACAGACTTTTTAGCTCAAAGTTAACAGTTTCACATCCAAAGTGCTCACTTGCTTTAACACGCACGTGCCACCAGACGGGCTACCAAATCAAAGCACAGAGAAAGTCACATCATTGCAGAAATATTTAGTCAAATAGAGGAGTATGCACTCACTGACTCACTACCCATGAACTCCTGAGACACACATACCTCCACCTAAATCATCCTGTCAAGGTGCTGGTTCACGTTTCCCTGAAAACGTAAAAGGAAAAAGTGATCATTAGTGACTCTAACCTTTAAACTCTCTGTCCCCACTCCACCGCCTGCTTACTCCAGCAGCACCTAAATCACTCAGTGTCAAATATTACATTGCTGTTGGTTTGAGCCAACAAAAAAATTCTTGATGTTCATGTTTAAACCATCGTGAGCCAAAACTCATGAATTAGCAAGCTAATTGAAGGAAGACAGTTTCATTACTGTCTCACGGAGCAGGTCGGAGGGGGGACACTTGCCGGTGGCCTGTGAACCACTCTGATCCAGATTCCTCTCCTGACATTTCACCCGATATGTTGCATTAACGCAGTGCGTCAAGTATGCCAGTGAGTAATAGTGAGTGTGACTGTGTATGGGTGTGTGTTTGTCTAGCGAAAGTGTTACTGAGAAAGGGAGAAAAGTAAAGCTAGAAGTTGTGAAGAGGACAGATCGTAAATACATAACATTTTATTGCAGTAATAAATAGTAAGACAATATTTGACTGAAAATGAAGACATAAAAAACACTACAAAATATAAAATATAGTAACATTGTGATATATTTGTAGAAGTGACAAGTGTCTGCTAATAAAGCAGAGTGGAACACAATGTTATCACATTATAGCAGCTGTTATACTATTAAGAACTAGAAGTTAGATGCACTTACAATAGACTATTTAGATCATCTAGTTGAGGATTCAATAAAGCGAAGATAAGTGTGGCAAACTGCCCTTTTATTGGACACATGGGGCAAATCCCCAGGGGTCCTTGTCATGGGGCTACCCCATGCCTTCTATTAAGCCAGCGGTAGCATGCTAAGCTAACCTTAGCTGAGCATTCGTCTATGTTGTATCAGGTGTTATCAGGAATAATGGACAAAACTTTGAAAGTGAGATCTAAGTTATTAACAGGGCTTATTCTTTAAGTTTCTGCTGTTTGAATGTGAATAAATGCTGTGTCTTTCTGGACATTTTAAACCACAGAGGCCTAATTGAGGCCAGTTAAGTTACATCAACCTTGAAACTAGCACCTGTTTCCTATCAGGGATTCTTTGGGAGACACGGTATGTCTTGCAGTTCCTTTAGAGATTCATCCTCTGGGGACCAAGCATGTCTGTACTACATTTAGAGCACATCACTGCATTAGTGTTCAGCACCTGACTTGAAAGAAATATGGAGTTCTGCTGGCACTGCGGCTTCAGAGCTGCTCCAGAGCTGCAGTGCAAGCAGAACTGATATTCCATTTGGATCTGCAGAAGGCAAACAGATCTTCTCTAGTGGGTACATGTCGTTTTCTTACTGCGGTATGACTGGGCAGCTGCTTTGAATTCTTCTCATCACAACCTAAAGCCAAATAAAAAAAGTACATGTCTATTTATCTTATGAAGTGCTGATGTATGTGGCGTTGAAAGAGATGCTAAACTTAGATTAGAGTTAGCGACCTGGAGTGTGTTGGCCATCTGCCTGTCTCTCAAACCCCTACAAGATGGATCAGACAGACGGATTCAGACTCTGTGATAAAACAACAGTCCTGCATGTTGCAGCTGTCAGTGAAGACCTGATGACAGTTAATATACAATGTATATTAACATTATTATTTTTTGATATTTTTTGTTGCTGGTGGTACTGATTTGCTTACGTACTGAATAAAATACATAAATCATCAGGTCTCATTTCTCTTAATAGTTCTCTGATGGTAAAAAGGTGTATAACTCAGATACAGTTAAACTAACACTAATTTGCTGCGCTATAGTCTCTGCCATGGTCACAGAACAAGCCGCAGTGACATATTAAAAAGATGATCCATCATAAACTCTGAATGCAGCGGTAAATAGCTATAAAAGATTATGAGAGCAGCAGCGACCCTTCTGGCTGCTGCAGGTTTAAACATTAAAAAAACAACTGGCGGACACTCTCCTGAAAGCACCTTAACAGATATCAAACCCATTAAGTAAACAATTCCATGTTATACTTGAACTTTTTGTGATGGGATTATTGTAGAGTTTGTCTTTGAGTTACATGCTGAACCTTTAAATCTGATCTCTCCACCAATCTGATAATGATAGGGTAGATGGGAAAGTTCTCTGGAAAAGGAAATATTATCTTCAGCAAGCATGCAGGGATATCAGGTGTATTAAAACCGAATTTCCTGAATTTCTCTGTAATTTATGTTTGGCAGCAACATAGATCCAAATCTGTCCATCAATAAGACACATCTGATGGCGTTTTGGAGATGTGCCGCTGCTCAGTGTGGGTTACAGAGCGGGGGGTTATCCAGATTAGCAGAGTGGGAGTTTTACACACTCTCTCACTCACACACACACACATCAACACAGCAATACATGATCTAAAGTTCAACCACAGCACATTCAGAACAAGTTTGCACACAGATCTATCTCACATTCACATACATCTACACATACACCTACGTTCAGACATGTTCAGTGCTCTCACACATGTTCACGTAGATAAACACCAAAAGGCTACAGTGCACCTCAGAGTTAAAGAGAGGTGACAAGAAAATCAGAGGAAGATGAATCGTATTCCTGATGAAGCTCTGGAGAGGTCAGCGAGATCTGAACCTGTCACCAGTTTCCTCTTCTCTCCCTTAATGTGTCCATCCAGCTGTCTCGTTCTCTTTTTCTGTCTGTCAGCAGAGCTAAAAGCTACGGCTCAATGAGGTCACCTTACGCAATATTTCTCACTTCTACTGAGACTGTCTCACTTTTTCCCTAGCTAAGTTCTTTCAGAGTGCATAATGGTGGGATCTCTCTGCCTTGCAAGCAAGGGGCAGAGGTGGAGGTATTTAAATCCTGTATTTATGTAAAAGTTGGAATAAAAGTGTACATTAAAATGTTGTAAAACCCTACAATCAAAATACATACAATCAAGATAAAGCTATTTTAGCCATTAAATAGAAGTGTTGTATTCAAACATGTAACACACTTTGGCTTAACAGGTGCCTAATATACGCCAGTCAGCCATAACATTATGACCACTGACAGGGCAAGTGAATAACACTGATTATCTTGTTTCGGCAACTGTCAGTGAGTGCGATACACAGTATTAGGCGACTGGGTATGAGCATCTCCAAAACGTTTTGCAGTGGTCAGTACCTATCAAAAGAAAAGAAGTGAACCGGCAACAGGGTCATGGGCAGCCAAAACTCACTGATGCATGTGGGGAGTGAAGACCATGTGATCGGATCCCACAGACGAGCTACTGCAGGTCAAAATGTTGAAAAAGTTGATGCTGGTTCTGATAAAAGGGCGTCACAACACACAGTGCATACACAGTGGAGTATGTTACGGCAGAAAATTGCATCCTCTGGAGGATGAGAGAGAGACTTGACCTTGGAGGTGGAGCTTTTATCTCCTGTGGAGCACTGGGACCAGGTGTTCCCGATCAGGGAGGGACCACTGCAATCAGATCCTCAAACAGAAAACCATAACATGTTCTTTAACTATTATAATTATTACTATTATTATTTCTAGATTTTGTTATGGTTTATAGATATATACGTATTGTGTTTTTACCCTTAACTGTTCCTCTCCTATACTCTGTCTGTCCACATTTACTAGGGTTTAGGTCAGAGCTGTGAGATTGTTTTGGTGTTTTCCTCTCTTGTTGTTCCTCTTCCTCTCCTGAAATTTTCATTCAAGGCTGAGAGAGGATCTCTGTTCCCCAAAACATAGAAACCTAGATTGTGTAAATGATGATGCATCACTTTGCTCGAGGCCAAATGCCCCAAGCCGTCCTAGGCAGCAGGTGTCTGGACCAGCTGGATATGTGTTTCAGTACTTCTCTGTTTATTCTCTTTTGTTAAATACATTCTTCAAAGACAAAGGTTGGGTGTAACTCAGTTCTTTCACCAGGAATATAATTTCCATGACAGAGTACATGCTTTGAAGACTCAGCGCTGTTTTGGCAGCAAAGTGTTCATAATGTTATGGCTGATTAGTGTATGTGGAAAAAAAGTAAAGTGCATATACCCTTAAAGTTACAATACTTAACTAAATGAAGTTATTTTAAACTGGTCATAAGACTTCAGGTGATCTCAGGATTAAAGCATAGTTTATTACAACTTGTATCTTTTAGTTATCATTCAATAGTATCAATAACAATAGTAATTATAACACTCACCAAGTCACCACGAATAGATCTAGTTTATTAAAGTCATAAATGATCTTCTATGATTTTAATTTTTAGACTTGCTGTGAGAGATGTGGGGTCATATCCGTGCTAATCAGGCTGTTTCAGTGATTCAGGGGGTCATGAGATGTAAATGGTTTGCCACACCAGCGTTTTGGCACCACCTTCAGGATGTTACCAACGCTGATTCAAGTCAAGTGGAAGTATAATTCAGATTATAACAACATTTCTCTCGTAGCAGTTTCAATGTGAATTTATGAGTGATCTAACTATTTTTGATACAATATTCAAAAAAAGAACAAGACATCAAGCATCCTTTGAAAGGATTTATTGCCTCTTTCTCATTAAATTGGCCTCAAATCAAGTGTTAGTCCAGTGATTTTACAATACGTGAGGAATGGGAGACGTTTTTATATTTTAGTCAGCAATACAAGCAATGTAAACACAACATAACAATCAGCCCAAATTAATTCACAGTCAAGAAATTGTTATCACAATTCATATGTCAAAGTTATGTAAACACCATCTAAATGCTCAATGGGCCAAAGCCTTTTCAGCACAAAAATTAACACTTCATTTACTGCCATTAAGACATTCGTTGGATGAAGTAACACAATCATTTTGTTTTTCCCGCCTTCAATCCTGAGACTGGTGTTTTTAAATCTCTAACAGTACACCTGGGTTCAGAAAAAGAGCCTTTTTGATGTCATTTTAATGTCTGGTCAACATTTTAGGAAATATACACAAACGAGATGCAATTTGTTAAATAGTGAGACTTAGAGGTGCTTCTGGGCGGATTTTGTTCCCTTTGGACAGAATCATGCAGTTTCCCCAGTTTTCATTATTTATGCTAAGCTAAGCTAAGCTAATACACCCGGCTGCTGGGTCCAGCTTCATATTTAGTACGCAGAATGAGAGTAGTTTCTATATTCGCATCAAACTCTCTGCAAGACAGTGAATAAGCATTTTTCCCAAACTGCTCTTTTAAGCAAATATTTCCTCAGACTGACTCAGACTCAGTATTGTTTCAGAGTCATGCTGAACAGCATCTGCATCTGGAACTGTGTTTACTTGTTCATCAATATCTATTTTTACTTGCAGCAAGTAAACTGATTGCATGTGCACTCAAGCAATCACACTCCTTCCCCTGTAACTCTGCATCTGTGCAGCACATTAGAATGAGGTGTAAGACTGGTTTTCACAGAAGGAGACCATTTTGCAGGGAAATGCAGGGGATGCAGCAAGACTGCTCTCTAAACATCTAAATGTTAATCTGGTGGACATGTAAGAAGTGAATCTGAAGATTTACTTGCCAACCATCCCCACATTAGATCTTCACTATGATTATCTTTAAAGAAAGTAACTGCTTTTCAAAGCAAAATGGATTGCTGATAACTAGTCCTACAAACCTGCTCTGGTTTAAATCATTTGTTTAATTCCACTAGATTTTGGAAATTAATTGGGATGAGATGCTGTTTTCACAGGAGTAATAAAAAAAAGATTTCAGTAGTTTTCACTTACTTTCAGCAAACAAATACCTATTCCCATTAATTCTTATTATGTTATAATTAATACTTAGTTTATTTAAGTAAAGTAAGATGTAAAAAACTGGCAGCAATAAATATGTGTTTTGATTTGGCTACTGATATCAGAGCTGCATAATTAAATAAGCGTGTTGATAACGCCCCAGTAGTAAACACATGTGATTTTACATTGTAAACAATAAATATATAGATATAATATGGCAGAAAGGAATGTTAATTTACCCTATATATTTCTATTAACATATTTTAAGACATTCTTCCTACAGTATCTCATCCCCCATTATCTTCATCATCTCAGTGTTTCTTTAAACACACTAAACACTGTACAATCAATAATTGGCGATAAATATACCAGTAGCTCAGATGATAAACGCGGCTTAAGCAAAGAATTGCATCTGAGTTCAGAAAATTGAAATCTTGACAATTTAGTTTTCATACCCCACAATGCAAAGCTAATCTGAACATTTTTAAGTTGCATATTTTTATCACCATTGTTTTATGTAATCAAACCCCACTTTAGACCTACAGTAGTTATTTTAAATACAGATATTTTGAGATGTGTGGACAAGGCTCTACTGCTCCACAATTCACAGTGTGAGGGTGGGAACTAGTCAGTCAACGTTTCTTAGTGAAAACTCTTGCAAATGCGGTAAAATAGTGTTTTATGTCTCAAACTGTTCTGTCGTTAGGCCTATATTTCAAACAAGTTACATGGATCACTGAAAATGATGAAATCTCTAATTTAATTAGAAATAATAAGGTTGACAAAAATAAGATTGAAGTGCCAATTGTAGAGCAATAAAAAAAAGTCTGAATTTCCTCTTTGATTTGTGTTTTACAGTTAATGTAGCTTTCACTTTATCTAAGCTTTGTAGCTCACTGCACATTATTTACAATGGGTAATGCAAAGCACTGGTGCTGTTTCTTAAGATGTAGCACTCTGCAGTGTCTGCGGAAGGAGCTGTTGTAGTGACGTAAACATGCCACATCAAAAGGTTAAACTCTGTCCAGAGAGTCATCTGTTGCGGGAGACAATGCAGATACATAAAAGAGGAACACCTGCCTCTCAAGGACGTCACACATAGCCCTTAAATATTATTGGAAATGGCTCATATCATGTAATGGCTCTAACACATTAATGCTTCATTTCCTGACAAGAATATCTGAAAGAACTATGATTCTTTCTGAATGAAATGTCATGAGATCTTTCTATAGCTCTGTAGTGTTTCAGGTCTCTGCTTTGGGATCAGTGTGTGGGAGTTAATCTCAGTGATGCACAGGAAGCTACAGACACAGATGCAGGTGAGATGGAAATCACAACTGACGTAACAGCTGACAACTCAAAACTGGATCCAGTTTCCGGTGTCTTGTGGTCGTGATGGAACAGAGCTGAAAACACATAAAACTAATGTTAGTTTTTTTATGTATTCTGATAACATCATATCAGTTATTAAAGAGAATTCCAGTGTTTTGCATGTTATGACCTGTCTCAATAGAAATATTTAAAATAAATTCACTAAAAACAACAACAGATGAATATCAGCGCTACTGTTCATACTGACATGTACAGAAATGCTATGTATAATATGCAAAAAATTTAAAATGCAAGGTTTCCTAAAACAAATAAGTATATATAACTAACTATATGACTGAATTATTTAATTGTATTTTAAATTTCACTGTAAAGAATTGTGTTTGGTGAGGAAGCTCTTGACTGGGAAGAGCAGCGCCCTGACCTCAACCCTATCCAACACCGTTGGGACAAACTGGAACACCAGCTGTGAGCCAAATGTCATCACCCATCAGTGTTGAACCTCACTAATGCTCTTGCTGATTGAAAACAAATCCCTACAATGTTTTGCCAGAGTCACATAAGGGTATAATGGCGATGGGTGTCCAAATACAGTACTTTTGGCCACATGGTGTGCATTATAAGAAATAAGTTGACTACCTTGCAGGAGCAGAGAAGTCTCCCCAAAGATCTGAACTAGGGTTTGACTGAACCACTGTGTTAGAGTTGCTACTGTCCAGCTCCAACAGGCAGCCTGACAGAGACGCAGAGAGAAACACACAGCTCATTATAAGAAGCTTACAAACTGACACACTTCATTTTCAGCAGCCTGAAGCTCTAAAACGTATGACTCACTTAACAGCAACTAATTAAAGCGGTTATTAAGAAAATAGGTCAGTCTTATAGGTTAAAGCTGCACAAGACTCTTGTGCTAAAACACAGTTGTATCCCACAATCAAACTGCAAAGAGGGTTATTGCTCTATTTGTAAGGTAAATGCTTACTGATATTAAAATATTGATGCACAGAAAGTATATTTAGACCATATACCTGTTGCTGTGCCTCCTGTCTGAGGAACTATGTTGTGATTGGATGAGCCTGATGACGGAGGAGGTGCTATCTTGCATCCAGGTGGTGGTGGGAGGAGTCCCAACCCACCTGAGCTGTGTGGGCGGGGTTTATCCCTCTTTCTGCCTTGCTATAGACAGAGAAAGAAAAATTATGCTTTGGAGAAGAAGAGAAAACATCGCAGATGTTTCCGGAGGTTTTAGAAATGTTTACACGTTACCTTTTCGTTTTAACTACCAGTTTCTTTAAATGACATTTAGCATAATCCCTTTAAACATGTGCTTGAAAAACTATGTTTACACTTATTGTTTCCTTGTGTTTAAACCTGTGTTTTTGTTTCACTGCTGCAACAACAAAAGATCTGTGGGAATAAACGGCTTAACTGATTCAGTGCTGACTGAAGAAGAGTGGAGAAACTTGATTTTCGAGAGCCATGTGACATACAAAACAGACAAATAAACCACAACTGGTCCTCAGCATTTCAGTTACACAAGCTCCATTTTAAATTCATTGGATCAATAGATGCATATGTCATTTCGGATTTATTATGATTACTTGCAGGCTGATTTAATTCTACAACCGCTTACTAGAAGACCACATACTTTCAACACTCGCTAACAGTCTAATTTGATTTTAAATGTTCTGAAAATGTATTGAAAGCTGGACATTTTGGTTCTCACCCCGATGTTGAGTGTGATGGTCTGTCCCTCTTTAAAGCCTAAGTCCAGTTTTGGTCCTGAATCCCCGAGCTGGGCACTTTTACTGATTTCATTCTCCTGTTTCACCCATCTGCAGGGATGCAGGGACTCATCACATCAGCATGGATACAGAAATAAACAACGCATCTCAGCAGTTTTCAGAAAAACTACAGCATGCAGCTTTCTACAAGTACAGTACAGTACTGTATATCTCAAAGACAGCATTTTGTTTTCCAGGAGAAAGACAGTAATCTCTCTGAAACCACACCGTCACTGCTTACTTGAAATGGTCCTGCAAAGCTACGTTGAAATCAAAAGAGTCCCCTCGGTCCCCGAAGCCAACTCCTATGAAAGCACTGCGACCTGCGCACAAGAAATGCTGTTACAGTAACTTGAACAACAGCCAACATAAAGTTGTTCAAATCCACGTGCTGATAGGTGAACGGGCAAGCTTAATAAATGCTTTGGAGTAGTAGGGACGGAAAAATAGTTTGTGGTCATTTTCATAACATTTACATCCTTACCGTTGTCATCCTGTATCCGCAGAACAAAGTATCGGCTAGAGTCGCTGACCGTTTCCAGTGCAGCACCGGGATACTCCTTAATTGGTGCCTGGGCAAAAAGCTCCCCTGCAGGACATAAGGGAAAATGATTATCAAAATGAGTGATTCATGTGTCAAAAAGGGGAATCATCCATCCATTTATCATCTAAACCCTTTATCCTGGTTCGAGTCTCTGGGGGCTGGAGTCTATTTGGGGGGTACGTGATGAATAGATCAATTTATCTCCTCAATTTAACACCAGGCTTCGGATGTTTTGTACTGGGAAAATAATGTAGTGGACTGAATGAAAGAAGGGGACATAATAACCCAGTGGTTTTGGACCATTTTAGATCCCCAAATTTGGCATTTTTGCCATCACCATCTTGGTTTTTTGCCATCAGAACTAGAGAGGTTGGACTAGAGAGGTTGGAGCTGGGGAGGGACATGCATTGCTACGCCTCTATCCTGACTGACAGGACACAGTGGTAGCAACTTGTGAATCACAAGGAAGCCATGCCTTTATGCTTACTCTGCTTTATTGTCTATTTTACTCCAAATGGGACCATCATTTACAAAATGAACATCAAGCTGTATTGAAAAGGACCTGAAACTACTGATTGACACAATAAACTCATTAGGAAAGTGTTTACTGAAGTAACAAATCAATACAAGATACAATCTGACTTCTTTGTGCAACCAGTAGAGTCACCCCCTGCTGGTATTTAGAAAAAATGCAGGTTTAAGGAAATGCATTGCATACATCCACTTCTTTTATAAAGTCGGTTTGTGTGAGCTGTAACGCTTTAATGTAATTGTGTGTATTGAGTTTAACAGATATACCTGAGATCTTGTCCTCCAGTTTGATGTACGCCACTTGGCCTTTGGCTGTGACCCTCATTCGACCAGACCAGTCTGGAGCATCCAGCTTCCAGTCAGCAGCCCTGTAAACAAACAGGGTGTTGGACTAACATTTTACTCACAAAACTTATTCTGGACATTGCTAACACTGATATATTAACTAACATAACTATCTAATATGTTGTCTCTTTTTTCACAGTGGAAACCCTGAACTAACAAACTCTGGCTTTCAATAAATCAACGTAGTCTTTTGAACTGACAAGGTAGTTTTAAAATATCTGATCAACCACAGCACATTACAGCATTTTGCACAATACAGCATTTTGCACAATACTAGCATGGACTGTATGATGGTATTGATTAGTCAAGTAAAATAACATTCAAACAATGCCAGTCAAGAAAATGTTACATCATACACTTCTATATTTATATTGCATTTGCATGTTTTGTTACTGTGCAAATAAACCGTTCTCAAAGCATTTTCATTTGATATTTAACATTTCTTGTTGGAAGAATTTTAGTATAAATGACACCTAAGTCCTGACTCACTGCTAATCTATTTGGGTTTCGAACGACGGTTTATGTGTGCATGATGCAACTTATAGCCTAGTTGATGCTAGAATTAACTGACTATGAGAAATAAAATAAATGTACACTGGGCATATATGCACCTTTGAATTTTGAATGAATATCAGCCTGTTTGTAAGTGTAAATGACGCCTATGTGTGGATCTATGTAAATATTCTTAATGAACATTTTTGATTATTTGGTGTAAGCTCTCCCTGCATGCCCATCCAGACACCCTTACAGACTACCGCAGTAATGACAACCTCAAGCAGAAACTATCTAGAAAACAGAAAACGGCATTTCTTAATTCAGTAGTTTTACTGTATGAAGAGGATATCCAAGCTGTCACACAAGCGAGTGGGACTGTCTTGGCACATCGCCCATATCGACCCCGGCATGATGACAAACACCCGGCCACATATCAGACAGCTCAACCGCCGTGAAGAACAAAGCGGCACAGAAACACCTGCCAACGGTTTACACCGTCTCAACTAGAAACGTTATTTTCATCCTCTATCCCCCCAAAACACAACGTTAAGCCATACAGAAAGCATGCACTGTCAGCGAGGAGTGAAAGTGAAATGCCCACACCGACCGACACCAAACTCCGTTAAATCATATTTTACAGTGCCGTCAACAACCTAGGCTTATTTCTCTACCTGTATGAGCGGTTTGAAGCTCGCGGCGGGATGCGATAAACGTTGACATCGGATTTCACGCACAAGATCGACTCGTACTCGCCCTCGGCCGCCATCTTGAATCAACTGTTATTGATGTGGGAGTTGTGGTTGTGACTCATTATTTATTCGGGTGTTTTCTGAGAGGGGTTTTTGTTGTTTACGAGGGCCTAACCTCCCGTAAAGATGCATTTTACGTATTATATTCTCATCTTTATCTTATTTTCACTGTCTGTATCAAATGGGTTTTTTGTTTTTTTGAATTTTCCATGTTATTTTCCATTAATTGTGACATTTGGTGGTTTTATTGTCATTGTAAAATTATGTATTTTCTTATGTTAAGCAGTTGGTGGATGTAATTTCTTTGTTGTAATGTAAAGCTCTTTAAGCTCAATTTCTTGTATAAAGGTTGCTATACGAATAAAGCTTATTATTATTATTATTATTATTATTATTATTATTATTATTATTATTATTATTATTATTATTATTATTACCTACCGCCAGATGACGTTGGCTGAAGCTCACTCACTAACGTTAATCCTACATTATCAACGGTGGGCTAACGTTACTGTACGCTCAGGAAACTGCTTTTTTTTTAAGAAAAAATGTTTCAGGTAATTTATTTTTTAGTTTAAGAATAAAGGACGTAGAACATGTTTACTTAAACTGGCATTTAACAAAGTTAAAAAAATCACTAAATAAAATATGAATATATTTATCGTAAGGGGGCGTGGACTTACAGATCCTGAAAACTGCGGAAGCGGAAACCGTCACGTCGTGTCGACTCCTCGAAGATAGCCGAAGATATGTTGGAGGTTAGTGCTTATTTTTATGCTGCAAATACTCATATATAATACACGAAACGACGCCGCTACCAGTGGGTGTTGTTTATAACTGAAAGCAGCGGCTGTTTGAAACCCTTCCGTTGATCGCGATTCGCTAAAGTGTCGTATTTAAGCTGATTGTTGCTGGCTTAACAACAACCGTTAGCCATATTGACGACTGCTGGTCGTCTTCAGTCGCTCTCCGAGGTTCTGAAAACACTATGCGTGGCTCCTGACACGTCGACTTACAGCTGATATGGCTTGCAGTTATCATCCAGGTGCACTATGAATGAGGTTTTGCCTTATATTTTCTCACTGCAGCAGCCCCAGGATGCTGGAAGCTAACGTGGTTGTAGCTTAGCGAGTTAGCTAACGTAGGTGAGAATCTGTGTGTTTGTCGCAGTGATTATGATAAACGGATACGAGCTGTCACATACAGCAGGTGTAGGAACACCTCTAGTCTAAGTTTGCAGTCATATATTCATACTTGTCTGCTTGCCATTGTCACTCAGTGCCAACCCATGCCTCAGCTCTTTTTTCCTATTGACTGGTATCTACCTGCAGCTGTAGGATCTGGTTTCTGACATCCTGAGACAAGCAAATGCAGTCAGGGGGAAGAGAGACCTGCAGGATGCACGCTCACTGAGCCAGCACATGCACACGAGCAACGTGAAAATAAACGTGACAGCACAGCAGGGGTACTTTACAGAAGGTAGGCATATTTGAGTGTATTAGTTTGTGTTATTTGATTATGTGGTAGCATGTATTTGGGTCCTTCTTTCCCAGTTCTTTGTGCCAACTCTGTAAGCATGTGGCAATTGTTCACAAGTTTTCTCTGAATCAGATCACGGTGGTTTGATTCCCCACCCCACCCGCTCAGACACCATGACGTCCTCTATGCTCCGCCGACAGCTGAAGAACCTGGTCCAGAACTACTCAGAGGCTGAAGTTAAGGTAAGAAACTGAAATCAATGGGTTAAGAACTATGTAAACCACAGTATTCAGCATTTTAAGCCTGAAGGTCAAGCCTTTTTTTTTTTAAATCCAGTGACAAATTTTAGATATATTGCGCCTAATTTTCTACAAATTGTTAAGTTGAATAATAGAACAAGCAATTCATTTAAAGTTTCCACAGCAGTAGCGCACACAGTTCTCTTAAGTCACAGTGAGCCAGTCAGGGATATGTTTCTTGCTAAAATACTGATCTGATGAAACATGATTGTTTATAACCAGGCAGATAACTTAGCATTTTTGTTAGCATGATGAAATCAGATGATTGCAAGGAGGACTTGCTATACTGTAACCAATGCCACACTTTCTAACCGTGAGTCTTTTTGTCTCAAGCTGGCATCTCTTATCTTTGCGCTGCCTGCACACTAACTTGCTTTACTTCTTTTGCAGGTGAGAGAGGCAACATCTAATGACCCATGGGGCCCATCCAGCACTCAGATGGCTGACATCTCCGATTTGACCTACAATGTGGTTGCCTGCAATGAGATCATGACGATGCTCTGGAAACGCCTGAAAGACGACAAAAACTGGAGACACATCCACAAGGTAACAACGATAATGCACAACAAGTCCAATACGTTGTGTTCAGACTGTGGGTAATTATTGTGGATGTTCTGTCATCCTAGAAATTTTGTATGTATTGAAACAGGACATTTTCAAATACACCCATTATTTGTATAGACTGGTGGCTGATGGGCACATATAGCACCAGACCTCTTTGTGGTGTCTCAGTTGAATGGGTCATAGATAACAATTAATTGAGGCAAAAAAGGTCACCCAAAGATCTGTAGCTTTCTTTTGGAAACAAGGGCTGTCACCAGAAGCCAACAAATCAACATTTCTCTAGTCTAAGACAATAAATTCATTGTCTTTTAAAGCTATCTGGGAACCTTCTGTACTGAGGCTACCAAAATATATAAGTTTCTAGTATTTCTTCTTATGAGTACATCATGTGACTCAAAAACTCAGTCCCAGACTAATTAATTTTGAGCACCTGTATGGTAACCCAGGATAAGTAAATGCTGGATTAAATCAGGCGTTGTAAATTAAGGACTTATTTAATATAAACCATACCTAAATAATAGCATGAGCACAGAAATGTGAGAAATTAAAATTTCATAATGATGAAGGACTTACTTATTGGACATTTCCCTTAATGGGCAACATTGTCCAGTAAGTAAGTGCCCTGTATCAGCCTGCTGTGCCCCTGCAGACATCTTTAATAAACACGATATTTTGGTAAATTCTTTTGATATAGAATTAAATGTTAGAATATGTGATCAAAAACAGGATATTCTGCATTACAGTTACTATATGTGTACAGGAATATCGAATGTTTAAAAGATTATATTCACCAATGCAGCGGTTTTTAACTGTTCCAGCTAAACTGAAATGTATTCCTCAGTGAAAGCACTCTTTGTTCTGTCACACGATATGCTTTATTTATCTGGTCTTTAGTGAAGACCTAAACTGCATCACATATCTACTATTATGTTACTGGTATCACCAACTCAGTAACATAACACATCATTGTAACTTTTCCAGTCATGTGACTTTGTATTGGCATATCAGTTACACTGGTGTCCACTACAAGTATTGGATGTTTTAAAGTTTTTGCATCTTGCTTATCCTTTCTTACCAAATCTATGATTTTACACAGGTTATGTTTTTTTTTCTTTCATTGTTGTTTTGTCCTATAAATTCCACAATTATATAAAAAAACAACAGTTGTAAACTGTTTGTATTGTCAGTTTATTTTTGTTTCATCCATTTGTTTCACATAAATTTGTTCACTGTCATGCTTTTTTCATACCAGTCCCTGACACTGCTGGAGTACCTGTTAAAGACTGGTGACGATCGTGTGCTTCTGAAAATGAAAGACAACATCTACATCGTAAAGGCCCTCACAGAGTATCGCTTTGTAGAAAAGGATGGCAAAGATCAGGTGATACATGCTTCCTGATATTGTCTAAAGCATACAACCTTTTAGTATCCTTTAGAAGGTTGCATGCTATACATTAAAGTTATTCATTATTGTTACTAAAATATCCCATCACCATACTCCTTTTAATCACGAGGTTCACAATTAAAGGTTTGTCTCAAACAAATGTAAGAAATCCTGAATCCATGACACTTTCAGGATTGACTAGTCCCATAGCGGTTATGTCAGAGTTTAGTTATTTATTGGTTAAATTTATAAGACCTTTACCATTTGTGGTTTGTTTCGGGTATACGTTTTTCAGGCTTGGATAGGATTTTGCTCAAAGGGTCAGAGCCAAATCAGCCAAGTCTAATGTAAACATCTATCTTAGGGTGCAAATGTGAGAGAGAAGGCCAAGGTTGTCCTTGTTCTTATGGAGGATGATGACAAACTAAAGGAGGAGAGAGACTTTGCTGTCAAGACCAGAGAGAAGACATCAAAAAGTTCTGCTGGTGAGCCCTCTGTCCTAGTATCACTGCTAAGCACCCATTGTTTCAACCGTTTTAGTATAATTCTCATTTTGTCTGCGTCTTTCACATACCTCTCATTTAATCTTTTTACCATCCCTTCTAACCAGCCTCATCTACTGATGCCATCAAGGATCCCAACTACAAGCCATGCTACGTTGCCGGGGGCTCGGGGCTTCCATCCATAGACAACATACCCTCAGTGGCCGATTTGACTGCTTCCTTTGCTGCCCGCAAAGAGGAGCGTCTAAGACAGGAAGCTGAGAAGAAAGAAGCAGAGAGGAGGGTAAGCATATAGCAAGTACTCGTACAATACAATGCAGTCTACAACACTAAAAACCATAGTCCCGCTATGGCTAACCACGAGTCAGCATCAGCATCCTAGTTTCAACAAAACGGTACATTCCATAACACAGTTTTTCAAGGACTACTGTTTTAACTTACGTATCACACAGGTGTTCATGTTTTGGTGTTTGCCCCCTGTATATTCATTTCTTTATTCTGTCTTATCTTAGCTAAGCTTATTTCCTAGGAGTATTGAATCAGTATTGAATGGCACATGAATGATAGGAAAGGGATGCAAAATACTTACTTAAAAATATTTACAAATTACATTTTATCCACTATATCTATGATACACTAAACCATTGCCTGTGATAGATAGGATACATTTAAAGCCCAACATATATACAATAAGTTGTTAAACGATCAACCAAAAACTAATACGTTTCAGTCAATCAACAATAAGGCATGGCAATGAGTTGTATAGATTTTTTGGTTTCAGTTGGCATTGGGGCTCACCATTACTCACAGCAAAGGTTCTGGAGATTCATGGACAGGGGCTGTGGGGATACTTACGAGTAAAAAATCCTGTAGGTCAAATACCAATTGCAATTGATTACTCAACAACTAAACAGTTCAGTGTTTGTGTAAGCAGGAGGGGTTTAGACCATTAGTAAGGGTTTGTGTTTTCTCATTTTGCAATGGTAATGTCCTAGGCCAAGATGACTGAAGATGAACTTAAATGGGAGGATGCAGCCAAAGGCAATGACGTTAAAGGAGGTGCTTGGGGAGGAGAGAAAGCAGAGGAAGAGGTGAAACCAGACGCATGGGGAGCCCCCAAAGAACCTAAAGAAGCCACAGATCCATGGGGCACACCCACAAGACCAGACACAAATGACACAACAGCCAACAGTGATCCTTGGGTGGCTCCAACTAAAACTGATGAAGATCCATTTGCAGCACCAAAAGCTGACGAAGATCCATTTGCAGCGCCAAAAGAAGATAAAGATCCATTTGCTGCCCCAAAGAATGGAGAAGATCCTTTTGCAGCACCAAAAGATGGACCAGATCCATTTAGTGCATCACAAGATGACCCTTTCAAGGCACCAAAAGACAAGGAAGATCCCTTTGCTGCTCCAAAAGATAAACCAGATCCATTCAGTTCATCTAACAATGATCCATTCAGCGCACCCAAAGATGATCCATTCAGTGCCCCCAAAGATGATCCATTCAATGCTCCAAAAGATGATCCATTTAATGCTCCAAAAGATGATCCATTTAATGCTCCAAAAGATGATCCATTTAATGCTCCAAAAGATGATCCATTTAATGCTTCAAAAGATGATCCATTTAATGCCCCTAAAGATGATCCATTTAATGCCCCTAAAGATGATCCATTTAATGCCCCTAAAGATGA
>JAPMOB010222545.1:0-10940 GCA_029875015.1 Lepomis gibbosus | reverse complement strand
GATAGATAGATAGATAG
This sequence comes from Lepomis gibbosus, assembly GCA_029875015.1. NCBI lineage: Eukaryota > Metazoa > Chordata > Actinopteri > Centrarchiformes > Centrarchidae > Lepomis > Lepomis gibbosus. The sequence goes on along the minus strand of JAPMOB010222545.1, from coordinate 10,923 downwards.
ATAGATAGATAGATAGATAGATAGATAGATAGATAGATAGATAGATAGATAGATAGATATTAGCAAAGAATGATTAAAAATTATAGATCCAGTTTTAAGGTTTCTGGGGGTTGTATGTGTGCTCTCGGTGCATGTATGACTATGTTAGTTTTGTGATTCTGTGAAGGGCCTTAATTATACCCAGGCTGTGGGTTCATGTGTGTTCAGCTGTGTGGACTGGCTGAGGTGAGAGGCCTTCTCCATTCCACCCTGGGGTCTCTTCCTCAAAACAAAGAGCAACACTGCAGATAGAGCGCCAGCCCTGCGTTATCACCTTACACACACTGAGGTCCCAGGTTAAGGGCCACATTACACCCAGGACCGCCACTTTGATCCTGCAGAAACAAGGGCCTGTGATGAGGAACATCTCCGGGGAGTTGGTGAGGGATAAGGAGACACTGATTAACTTTGACGAGGACACAGATCCGTCACATTCCCAAAGATGATTCATCATGAAAGCTGGGAAAAGGAGTGTCTGAAACCAAATAATTGTCCAAATGACCCTTCATTGTTTGTTAATGCCGCTGAGAGTGTTGAATGTTGGAATCATTGCCTTGCTAGTTATATCACATCTTGAGAATCCTCCAAAAATGTAAAAAGACCTATGGGTGCTATCAGTGTTCCATTATCTTCAATCATGTGTTTTCCCATCTTCTTTTGCTCTTTCATTTCAATTGTCTAGGTGTATTGCAACATGGAAACAGCCGGTGGTGGATGGACAGTCATCCAGCGCAGAGAAGATGGCAGTGTGGACTTCCAGAGAACGTGGAAGGAGTACAAGATGGTGAGAAAAGAAAATACTTGACAATGAGTCAAAAAGACAGAAAGGGAGAGATTTACAAAACAGTGTGATGACCAAAACATCCTCTTTATTAAAAAAGAAAACACTTCCACAGGGGTTATGACAAATAGAGTGTGTTTTTTGGCCTGGTTTGAACACACTGAAAACTAAGGGGCAGGACGCACTGATCCAAAACCATTTGGACCACTTCGGCCAGATATTATTCCTCCTAAGTGATAGCTCCCCTGTCGTTTTTGTACTAGCAATATTGTCTAGGGTGTCTGAGACTTGCTCTACTCCTCAGCCGAGGTTTAAGTGACATGCTGTTATTCTTCCTCTTATCCAACAGGAAATTATTACTTAAATGTTAAAACAACACATTTGTTTAGTCTCTATAGCACTGTGCCAGCTGTTTCATCTGTTTGTCATCAAGGGGTAATCTATGCATATTTGCATTGGGAGTGTTAAAATTTTCAACCTAAGCTGTGTTTAGACGGTAGATTGGATTTATTATTGTTGGTGGTTGCATTGCTGGTGTTTTCTGCTTAAGGCGTAAGTCACCTGTGTATACCTTCCACTAGCTGTCAGTTTATTGTCAAATGAACTATGTTTCCAGTTTAATTACTTTCCTTTCTCCACTGCTCTTGGTTTACAATGTACCTGTTGATTGAAAAGGATTTTGAAGATTTATAAACCAAATAACCCAAGTTGGATCAAATAAAATACACTGGGACTCAACACTGCTGAAATGTTTGAATGGTAAAACAGAAACAGAGTGATGATAAAGATCAGCAAGACGGACAAAGGAGAAGAATAATATAAAGATAAGGTGAGGCCTAAAAAGTGAGCATCAATCAGACAGCTGTAAAAAACCCTACAGCCTTGAACAGGTGTACCGATAGAGGGCATGGACTGCATTACAGTACACGAGGGTACATTCATGGACCTTGGCCGACATTTACAGTGCTGATCTAACAGCTTAATATTACTGTTCTTCTTGAAACGACTGGGGGTGATGGGGTTTATTGTGTTATTAATTTTTACATTCTTGGTCTCCTGAGACTTTCTCACAGATGTAATGTACTTGGAGGATTTGTAAATCTTTCAGTCAAAATTTAGATGCTGTTTTTTGTGAAACTTTTGGCAAGAGGGACATAGTGCACACATTCAAATGTTTGTAATTACATTACCAGGAGACCAAACATCACAGGAGACCTTGCAAATTATATTCATAACTTTATCTTGTCAGCATGTGAAAATAATGCTCCCCAAGGGGGTACTTATGGTATGCAGTTGCCAAGAAGGAAGTGGAAAGCTCAGTGACTTAACCAGTAAGTTTACAATAACCAGTAAGCTGTCCATCAACCTGAGTCAGTTGTAACACGTGAACATCACATTAGCAAGTGAGCAGAGACATTGAACTAGTAAGTTGTAAGGTAATGGCTAAAGAACTAGTTTAAATAATGGATAAACAGTTATAGCTGTAAGTAATATAAAAACAGTTGAAATAGTTAATGTTAGCTAAAGTAATGAATATACCATTAAAATAGTTTGCAAAAGGTAATAAAAAAGTTTTTAAAGTAGTTAACGTTAGCTAAAGTAATGAATAAACAGTTAAAATAGATTGCAAAAGGTAATGAAAAACAGTTGAAATAATTAATGTTAGCCAGAAGCAGTGAACAAGTAGTTAAAATTTAGCTAACGGTATTAATAAACATTTGAAATAGTTCACTAAAAGTAACGGATAAACAGTTGAAATAATTTGGTAATGGATAAACATTTAAAATAGTTAGCTACAAGTAGCCTAATGGATAAATAGTAACTTCTGCCACTTGGAGCTGCAGGTTTCAACTAACTGAATGCAAACTTGACCAAAGTAACCTAAACATTGGCAATTCAATAGTATGAAGAAAAAATAGCAAAAAAAATTCCACTTTTATATAATACTTATCTGATACGGCTTTGAGGGTACGTCAGCCAAAAAATATTGAGAACAACTTGTTTATCCCTGTATGTTCAACTGTTTCTGAGATTTACACTGTTCAGCATTTACAATTACTTTTTTCCCAAAGTGATTTTAGCAAGTGTAACTGAAATGCAAACCATGCGCTCAGTCCAACAATATGACTAACCATCTCTTCATCTTTTCTGAGCTGAGTGATGTAGATCAGGTTTGCGTGTGAAGGATCACAAAGCACCGGAACTATACAAAGGAAAACTGTCAACAAAGCTTGACTCCAAGCCTTTTCTCTTGCCAGGGTTCTTGAGATATACTGCGATCACAGTAAGAGACATTGGACCAAGCTGAAAGCCAGTCAGAATGGAACATCTCATCAGGAGTGAGATCAATTGTAGAGATAGAGAGAGAAAAAGAGGAGAGAAAGCAGTAATGGGCCCCAGTCACTTTCTCTTCCACCCACTCGGCAGGACATGCCTAAGGCCCAAGGAATGCCCCATATTTACTTTCCCTCCTTCCCATTTCTCATCACCACACACACTCAGCACAAACACAGACTTCTCCCTGACTTTGCCTCCTTAGCCCCCCCCCCCCTTTCCCCCAGTCTTTAATGGAGCGGTCCAGAGTAGACTATCCTGTCAGAGCTGTAATGTCATCCTGCTTTGTAATATTCCCCTCTTCAATCCACTGCTCTTGCTGCTGTCAGAAGCACTTTGCCTGTGACCGGGAGTCACTCTGATCAAATGCAGACTTTTGCAGTTGTTTGAAGGTGTGTCCGTGCATGCAATTTATATTTTGAGAAAAGAGTATTTAAGTAATAATGAGTTTAACATGTGTGACTTGAGTGGAAGACAGAAATGGAAAAAGGTGTGTCCATTTCAGCTGGTACCACTTTAGGCACGTTTATAGGTATGTAAGTCTATCCACGTGGAGGATCAAGTCAAAAGCATGCTTAAAAAGCATACATAAAATATGTTAATATACATTGTGAGTAACGTGTGTGGGTTTTTCACTGAAGTCTGGTGAAATGAAATCCTGGAATGCCATAAATGAAAAAAATCAGAATCTGCTGATAGATAAACAACCACATGATTTATTATCAGAAACCATTTGTTCTGATCTTATTTCTGATTGACAAAAAAAATTTAGAAAATTCCTTCGCATCCATTCCACAATCCTCTGGTGTTGAGATTTTATCATTCTAGGAAAAGAGAGAAGCTAGCAATGAATAATCTCAAGCCTGTGATTTACAAAAAGTATTTTCAGTGGCATTTCTACTCTGATTTTTGTGTTTCTATTCCTTCATTGCAGGGTTTTGGGAGTGTGTCTGCAGAGCATTGGTTGGGAAACGAATATGTTTACCAGTTTACCAGCCAGAGGCAGTATGCCCTCCGTGTGGAACTGACAGATTGGGACGGACACCAGGCCTTCTCACTGTATGACCGCTTCCAGATTGGCAGTGAGAAACAGAACTACAGGTAATATAGCTCATGTTGGTACTGGTAGACAAAGAGGGGGATAATTGTTTTTTCCTCATTACTGGATCTGTTTTCGGTTTGAACAGCAGTGTCATATTTGCACCACATGTTAAAGTGATACATCCGACTAAAACATAACATATTAATGACTCTGCAAATAACTAAACAAAATATTTTTTGTTCAGTAGAAGTAGCATGGCTTTATCCATGGCAATGTTGGTAAGTCTCTCCACAACTTTGGTCCAGATTGTAATATTTTAACTACTGTTGGATGAATTTGCCATGACATGTGGTACAAGGACATTCATGCACTCTTCAGAATATATTAGGCGAGAGCTGGGATGAATGAAACACGGGAAGAAAGTTACACAGCAATTTTCTCTGAACTATGCCAAACTATGTCAGCACGTACAGTATGCAATACCTGAAGTCTGAAAAATCAGGTGGATATGTCACGTTGTGTTTATTGTTTTATCTGACATTGTCATAATAATATTGTTTTTTCCGCCCCATCCCTGTTGCACAACTTCTATTCTAAGTCAAATTATACCAAAGATGTTGCACATTTGTACAAAAGCATCTGGTATTGATAGAACACACGTGTGTTGTTTATCACAAGAAATCATTTCTTACTGTAATGTTATCTTTTAAAACAAAGGTCATCTGTAGGAGTTTCAATTTTCCTGGCTCTTCCCTGTAATAACTTTAGTGATATCCTGGCACACTCATTAGGTCAAAATTTCATCCTAACATTGATATTGTAACCACATTAGCATGACATTGTTAGCATTTTGCTCAAAGTATTGCTGTGACTTAATGTAGCATCACAGAGCAGCTAGCGTAGCTCTTACACAATGTCTAATGCAGTCTGGGCAGTGAAAGCAGCAGATGCTTGAGTCCTCTGTCTGTGTCTACATGTGAATTGTCCAGACACAGTGGTGAGTTTAGGTCACATTTTGGCAGCAAAATATGCTGTTACAAAGGTTGACCTATAGTGCACAGCCGTTACACAGAATTGTTGACAAAAGCATATTTGTTCTATCAAGCCTTTAGTCTTCAGAAGACAGAATGAAGGAAGGAGAAAAAAGTTATAGGAAATAAGACACAATATTTAACAGTGTTAACATTATAAACATTTCTACTAACTGTGAGTTTCCAGACACTTCAATCATGTTGATCCTGTTATGTAAGTCTGTGGCAAGATTTTTGTCATTGCAATATCTAATTTTATCGCTTGTCATTGTCTCGACATTACAAACTTTCCTTGATTGACGCTTTGTCCTTGTGTGTTGCGGGGTCGAAGGGGCGAAGCTTTCTGTTTCCTTTTGACTTTTGAGAAGTTTAATGATGATAACAGGCCTCAAACTATGGCAGATGCTTGGCCCGCTCAGATATGGAAAACTACTGCAAATTCCACAGAGTTCCAAGCAATTGCTGGCTTCAGAGGAGAAGGTCTGACATCTCCAATTCAGCAGTTTTCCCTGGATGGCTGGTTCTCTCTGATAAGAGGTCCCTTTAGTTGCGAAATGTCATGTGTTTAGCTTTGAATGACGAAATAAGGGAGATTCTGAGGCTTAAAAGCTGTTACCTCATCCTTTCATTGCTTGCCCCCAAGTTCCACAAAATAATACAAGTTTCAAGTGTTTCCCAACAGTGGGGGGCTGTTAGGCTTGTTGCCATATCTAATTTTCAGAATTGTCTAGCGATGACAGGGGTATCACTTCGCAGGCTTTCAGCCTGGAGGAGCTTGTACCTGGACTGGACTCTGTGGTTTTCTCTAAGGACAGGAGAAATGGATTTCAATCAAGCAGAAGAGATAAAGTTGTTTTTTGTTTTGACTTTAACACTAGTTTGAGGTGTGACCAGAGTTTAAGGACCAAGAGAAACTCCATCTCTGGTTATCATTAGTAGCTTTAACACTGGTTTAAATGCACAGGCTTATCAACATAGCACACAGATATGTAAAGTGCAGGCCCATATATTTGTAGAGCTGCATATCAAACCTCAATACTACTTATCTCTAAGAGATACAGAAGCTAATTTAACTTCCAACACCATCCAACTCCTGTAACTCTCTTACGCACACAGACACACACAGACACTTAGCTTTTATGTCATCCCACACTCGACCTTTTGTTCTTTTGAATTAGGGAAACAATAATTGTTTTTGTCCCACTGAGGTAGGCAAAGGGCATCCCCGGCCCTTCTAGCCTGTTTTGGATGCAGGCTCATACTGTTTCAGAGTCCAATCAACACGCTGATCTCTATAAATAGATTTGTTCTTGAAAAATATTTGTGGTATGATAATCACACATTGCTTCTCTGAAACACTGGCCAAAACAAACCACATGGCTGGGCCCCAAATAAACCGATGTTGCCACGTTCTCTATTCTTTCTGCTTTGGCAGCTCCCTGCTTTTAAATGTCAAACAATCTGGGACAAGTTCTCCAAATTGCATTTATTGCTCTGAAACATAAGAGATAGCTGTAAGTAATATGCTGTTTTTTAGTTGGCTTTTTTATTATTATCTGTCATCTGTGGTGGTTTACTGGAATACAGTCAGTGACAGTGTGAGTGTGAGTCAGACAAACATTTATAAAGACCTCATATGGTAAAGTCAATCCACTTCGCTCTCTATGTCTCAAACACACACACACATACTGTAAGAACAAAAGCACATAAAGAAGGCCACAAATGGACCAGCACCACTTGGAAACTAGGTAGAATATTTGAATAGCTTAAGTCCAAAGATGTACTGGACTCACCATTTATCATAAACAATACTGAGCATTACCAGCCAGGAAATGTGTGTTTTGCTGCCAACTTCTTCTTCTTTTTCAACAGAAATTACTCAGCTCGCAGAGAGGGAGGGGGGTGCGCAATTATTCCTTTGTGAAATATAGTGTATTTCTAATCCTTAATAAATGAATCATGTACACGGAATAAATGTCATATTTATTACCAGCGATCTCAAGGCTTGGACCTGCCATTCATCTTTATTTAGTCATATAATTCTTGTTGGCTTTGTCACAACAAACTGTTATATCAGTACATTATTAACAATCAGATGATTGCAATCATTTGACAAACATTTTTAAAATAAGGCGTTGTTTCAGTACTTAGGTTCCATTTGGAAGAGATATTTTGATGGTTATGATACAAGCGGGTGTACTTAATGTCCCAGGAAATCCATTTGAGCATCAATAATCAGTTTTTCCCCCGATTTAATGGTACAGGGAGTTTTTGCTTGTGTTGAAGGCCTTTTTCAGGAAGCCAATCCTGCCCTCAGAGAGTTTCTATGATAACTGATGGTGTGACAACAGATTAAAGCTTGTTAACACAGCAGATTTCATGCAGTCAAAAACTGTTTTACCAGAAAATTAGATTTTTAAAACTAAAACAAGAAGCACATATATCTTTATTTCTGCATTTACTGTATGTCAATATATTATTATGTGGAGCTGAAAATTAGCCGATTAATCTATTAATCGATGAACAGAGCATGAATCTTCAACAATTCTGGGTAACACCTGATAATTGATTAATTGTTTAAGGATTTTTTATGGTTTCTTTAGTCTAATCCCAACTTGAGCAATGTTAAATTGTGATGGCAAATTTTCACCATTTTATGACATTATTCTGGCCAAACAAATAATTAATTAATAAAGAAAATAAACTGCAGATTGTTATGGACCTGCAACCTCTGGCACCAACACTCAGTTTGGAGAACACAAAAGGTACCGTAATTAGGGATGTCCAGATCCGATCACGAGATCCGATCAGAAATCGGGCCCGATCACGTTGTTTGTTATTTTTAAACACATCTATAGTTATGCGGTGGCACAGAGTTGGGGCCCACAGAGAAATACCAACGCATGCGTCATGACATCACTCTGTTGCAGAGACGCTATTGGTTAAATGCCAGTAAAGTAGAACACGGAAGCAGCTTGAAGCGGAAAGCGCGAGTATGTCCGCGGTCTGGAGGTATTACAAAGTTGATGACACAACTTACTACTGTGATGACAGTAAGAGTTAGGAGTGCAGTTCCTAAAAGCACATTACTGGCTTTGCAAACACTGTGGCACTTTTGTTTTTGTATTTGTTTACATGCCTGCTGGGTATTTTAAGTTGAGGTGCTATTTGTTTTTATCTTAGACTTTTTTTTATATTTACTGTTGCACAAAAGTCCAAAAGTGAATGTGTTATTTATTACTTATGTTATTTATTACTTGATTGTTCAAGCTACCTCACTGAAGTGCTCTGTTTGTTAACAGAGTTGTTGAATGTTAAAAAAAGGTGAATTAAATAAAAAATAAGGAACATCCTGAATCAGTTTTTTTAACTCTTCTTTATTCTTTTTTTTAAGTATTATAGAAGTATCTGATCGGGACTCGGTATTGGTAGATACTCAAAATCAAATGACTCAGACTCGCACTCGAGGGCAAAAAAACCTGATCGGGACATCCCTAACCTAGTCATACCTGTCAACATCTGGATTTGAAAGTAAGGGAAATAATGAGGGAAATTTTCAGGCAAACATCAAGCACCAGGCAACTATCTATCATGCACAAAATCTACCATGCATTGGTAGATGCAATAGCAACCAAATAAAAGAAGAAATCAAATCTGGCACATCTGCACAGCATAAGCTGACATCAGCAATGGTGTCTTCGGACAAACCATGTGGACAACACTTTGCAGGGTTGACCAGAGCTACAAAGTTCCAACTGAGCCACAATCTCATAATATTGTAAAATGAGGTCTTTGAGTTTTTTTATTCTTTGTGACTGGGGTCACCATAATTGCAGAGGTTAGTGTCTTTATAAACAGCAGGAAAAAAGTCCCCTATGATCATATCTAATTTGGTTGCTGTGATACAGCATGGGGCGCAGAAAGGAAAATAATAAAATCAAATATAATTTCATGACCTGCAAATATTGTTGTAACAATAGCCATCAGATGAGTCAGTACGCATTCAGCTAATCACCCTCATTTATCAAAGTTTCTTTGCTGCAAAAATGTAGCTTTGCGCTACAAATCAATATGAACAGAAGGGGCAAGTAAAAGTAAACTTGTATGATACAGAAAGCAAAATAGCAAAGAGACAGAGTCTAATTTTAGAAAATACAGATGGAGTGAAAAGAGTGAAATGGTGCTGAGTCAGAGGGGAAATTATGGAACAGAGTGAAGAAAATTGCATGTTATGCTAAATTATGCAACTAGAAAAGACAGAGCCACAAACTGAAGTGAAATATACAAAATGCCAGCTTGCATAAACAGTTTCAAGCTGATAAACAGTTAAAGTTACAGAGGAGTATATGCCTTTCGATTTATTGGTGGCTTTGTACATTTTTCCATGATGCAATTTTTAGACAAAGGCTTTGTAGATAAATAAATACCAAGGATTATTATGTTTCTAACAGTCCAAGTAAATCTGTCTTATACAGTGAAGTGCTTAATCTTGTAATTATTTCCAGTAACAAACATAAAAGGTTCTCTGTAATTGTAATTTATGGATAATTATAATATATGGCTAATTGAACAGAATTATAAAGTATAAAACAATATTGTCTGCAGAAAGATTTATTTGACAATCATAGACAAAAAAGACAATTACTGATATAAAAGCACAGAACGCTGAAAATTACCAGGATACTCAAAGTAAGTGCATGTAAACTTACTGAATGTTGGCAAGCCTCCAGTGGTTTACTTACTGTAACTGCAGAGGCCCACTTAAGAGCTATATAATAAATGCACGTAATCATATTTTAAAAGACCTGGTCATTGAGCGGTAGAAAAACTAAAGTGGAATTTTGTATAATTGCTCTCCTAAATAACGATCCTAGTTGTTTCAAGAGTGGAGTTTGCCCTGAAATAAAATAAAAAAATGAATTAGTGTTGTTGCAGTTTGGGCATAATAAAACCCAAAGGGTTTGTATGTCTCACGAGAGAGGAAAAGAAAAAGAGACACAGTAAGTAAAACATAGACTGTATAAAAGAAGTGCACGTAGCTGCCGTGATTTCACTTTTGGTTTGTGACTGACTGTTATGAAGCTTCGAGTTTGGCATTTGGCAGGCGCCATCTTGGTTTTTTGGAATCAGTGACCATGAATGAGAGGGTGGAGCTATCTTGCTTGGTTAGCAATGAAATTCATGCTGAACTGTGATGTTAAGTGGATGCTAATTTTAGCTGGTGAACAAAATGCTTAAAACCAAAATGCCCTTTCCAGAAAAACATGAACAGCCCATTCCTTAGTGTTTTTTAGTAGAATTAGAAAGAATGCAGTAAACCTGCAATTGGCTTCACTTTTCAGACCCAAAGGTTGAGATTATTTGACAAAGGAAAATATACTGATTAGTACTAAGTTCATTAAAAATGTTGTAGTTAGGGCCGCATATAGAAGTCTTTGATCAGGCGTGAAAAAAGTGCGTTTATTTTTTTAGGATTTTAGTGAAATACACTGAATTTCTTTGTGTACACTGTACACCTTTTTGTAATGGGAGTTGCCACGCATAACCCATTTTTATATCATATTTTCCATTAATTTTCTATTAAATGTACATACAATTGTTTCAAAAAATCATCTGCTCAGTGCTTAACTATAGAAAGCCAAAGTTTGACCATTTATGTATAGTTTACTTTTTTCTAGGATTAAGAATTTTAATTT
>JAPMOB010222544.1:0-12201 GCA_029875015.1 Lepomis gibbosus | reverse complement strand
CGTCCACCCTGAGCCATGGTTCTGCTCGAGGTTTCTGCCTCTTAAAAGGAAGTTTTTCCTTGCCTCTGTCGCCTAGTGCTACTCTTGGTGGGAATTGTTGGGCTTCTGTAAATAACTTCAGAGTATGGTCTAGACCTGCTCTTTATGAAAAGCGCTGTGAGATAACTGTTGTTGTGATTTGGTGCTATATAAATAAAATTGAATTGAATTGAAAAAAATTAAACAACTCAGGACATATCACAATATATCAAACATATAGCCTACTTCTAAAGACAATAGGGGTCCCTCTTTTCCCCAGAGCTGCCATGCAAAATACTGGTGTCTGCACCAATTTATTGAGCAAATGTCTTAATTCATATAAAAGGAAATACAAAATTCAGGTGATAATTCAGAATATAAAAATATAGTGTAATATAATGCAGTAAGGCTCTCAGGCATTCTGTATTGGATCAGATGTGTTTCTCCTGCATATCAACTTTTCTAATTTAACTTCATCCCAAACACACGTGTAGGCATGACTGATGTAACACATTTAAATGTGCATATTGCACATATTCACATCAATAATTAATTAATTTTAATTACCTTATGAACTTTAATAGCTCCAGTGTTTCAGCAGGTTTTCTGCTCATTTTCAAAACTCGACATATTCAAAATCTCTCCTACATATCAGTGTTCTCTGACATTTGCAGAATAATATTTTGAGACAAAAGTTGTAATATTAAAGAATAAAATGGCAATCTAATGAGAATGAAGTCATGATATTTCAACAAAATACCTCTCGCACTGCATTACCCTCGTTTTTGCTCTGCTCATAAGGTTGTAGGCTACCAGACCGTCTGACAGACACAGAGCCCTTCTTGGACTGTATTGTAAGAGAGGAGAGCGCTGCTCTTTATCAGAGGTGGAAAACCGCAAACTGAAAACACAACTGTTATCTTGAACACCTCTGATTAAGTCCAGCTCACAGCCGCTTCAGAAGGAAACATCCTGGAGCAGAGAGACGGTCCAAACAGAGCAAAGGGGACAGAGACAGAAGGACACAGAGTCATGATATTCTCTTGCTACTAGGCTACCTGGGTTCACTGCTCTCCATTCAAATCCGCGGGGTGCATCGTCCAGTAATATACTTACTGGGCTTACCCCTTGTACCAGACTCGCTGAAGGAGGTGATTGAGTCCAGAAGATGTCAGTAATGCAACAACCAGGACAACAGCTGCGGGGGAACACCAAAGAAGAAGGACGCGCTGCGGCTGGCCGTTTCCGGGTTGTTCCTGACTGAAAAAGTGTAGTTGGTTGTAGAACAGCACGTTGTAGTTCAGGATGCTGCTGGTTTTGTCTGAAGACCACAAGGAACACCTCGCATTCCTGCCGAAGGTCGACGCCGCAGGTAATGAGCTGGTCTGACGGGGGATCGGGGGCACGGCACCGTGAAACGGATGCGCTTCTTCTGTGACGTTACCTTGTGACTGGCAGCTGAGTGTGAACGCCGGGTGCATTTAGAACATATTTACCAACGCAAAATGTTGACGTTCAAGAGTAGAGCTGGGAAGTGTCAGGATAACAGAGGATCTGTCATACTGCACAGCAGTGGAAGAACAATTAGTGTTACTGCTTTTCCTTAACCAGTCAAAACTAACCCCATTACAAGTACAGAAACATGATCAGTGTGTGCGCGTGTATCCTGGGAGCTAATCTGAACTACTTTACATCCTGTCTGTAGTCATTATATTTAAGATGACTCGGTAAGAGCTTAATCTGTGACAGATCTAGTCTATTAAAAGTATTTGAATAAAAAGTCCAACATTTTCCTGTGAAATTTTGTGAAGTAGAGAACATAACATCAAATACACAAAGTACAAGTAGGCTACCAGAAAGTTGTGTGCAGTAAATGTACATATTTTCATTCCAACACAGATGATTGCAATGGTTCCTGTTAATGTTGTTCTTTAAAAATAAGTTCACCTGATGCCATAGCATCTCCTCTACTTCTTGAAACTCTAACATTATTTAATGGCTTAATAAGTCTTGATTCGGTTGTGTATATGAAATAAAATGATACATTGATTCTAGTGCCGAACAAGACACATTAAATATCTCTCTCTGATATGGTTTAACATAATGGCATGCTGTAGCTTTTTCCTTGCTGTGTTTCTCTTGGTGTGGAAACAGTCAGGGAAACCCCTCCAGAGCGCAATAAGCATGCCAGCCTGTGTCATCACAGGTGAATGTGACATAAGTGAAATGCTTTGACTGGTCTGGGGATGAAAAGGGTTGTGTGTGTGTGTGTGTGTGTGTGTATATATATATATATATACACACACTAAGTACAGTCCATTTACCATCATCCTAACCTGAAGTATGAATTTAACACATTGACGGCTTTGGTGTTTAATTTATTGAGCATTTGTGTTTTTTTGTCCCCAGTGGTTAGGGAGTTCGGACGCATAGCACTGGAGTTCCTAAGGAGAGGAACCAACCCCAAGATCTACGAGGGAGCAGCCAGTAAGACTATACACTATATTGCCAAAGGTTTTAGGACATCCCTCCAAATCACTGAATTCAGGTGTTCCAGTTACTTCCATGGCCACAGGTGTATAAAATCAAGCACCTCAGCATGCAGACTGCTCAACAAACATTTGTGAAACAATGGGTCGCTCTCAGGAGCTGAGTGAATTCAGCATGGTAGTGTGTAGGTTGTCACTTGTGCAATGAGTCCATTCGTGAGTCCATTTCCTCACTAATAAATATTCCACGGTCAACTATTAGGGTATTATAACAAACTGGAAGCGATTGGGAATAACAGAAACTCAGGCACGAAGTGGTAACCCACACAAAATCACAGAGCTGGGTCAGCGTATGCTGAGGCACACAGTGCACAGAAGTCGCCAACTTTCTGTAGAGCTACAGACCTCTAAACATTGTGTTTCCTTCAGATTAGCTCAAGAAAACATTGCGTAGAGAGCTTTATGGAATGGGTTTTCATTGCCGAGCAGCTGCATCCAAGCTAGTGTTGTAGCACTTGAGACCGGTCTTCAGACCACTTTTTGATAGTCTTGGTATCGTCTCGGACTCGACCACATATTTACTCGGTCTTATCTCGGTCTCATAGTGGCATAGAGGACTCAGAATTTTATTTCAAGACCATTAATTTGGGAGTATCAATAAATTGTTTTTTCATTGTCTGATGTATTTGTTAACATCCTAACTTTGATTGGATGTAAAGTGTATTGCTTCAAATGCAACCAATAACCCTAATTAACAATGTGTTGTTCCCATTAACTNACCCACGATTGTAAGCAAGGAAAAGGAGTGTTGAATAAAGATGCTTAGGTTGATTTCAGTTTTTAGTGTTTGTATAGGGAATGTGGAACTTTCAGATAAATTTGAGAAGTACCTATGATCTTGTTCCACATTTTATTGTGTGACATGTAATGTGGGGAACTGATCTTCGTCTTGTCTTGGTCTCGGTTTGGGCGGTCTTGACTACAACACTAATCCAAGCCTTACATCACCAAGTGCTAAGCAAAGCATTGGATGCAGTGGTTTAAAGCACGCCGCAACTGGACACTAGAGCAGTGGAGACCTGTTCTCTGGAGTAACGAATCACGCTTCTCTGTCTGGTAATCTGATGGACGAGTGTGTATGTATGTGTGTATGTATGTGTATCTTTTTGGGTTTGTGGTTGGAGGGCCTTGAGTCAGGCAGTCTGCTCTGTGGGTGTTAACTCACCCCCCTTATGGTGAATGAAACAATGGAGAGCTGAATACTTGTTTCCTGTAACAACAAAAAGACAGGTAGGGACTCGTTGCAGATATTGATTGGCTTTTATGCCAAAAGCAACATGCATTATGCCCACCTCACCACATCATTCAGACTCTGTGTGGACTGTCTTGGATGCTGTGTTTGGTTTCACTGTGACGCTGCTGAGCACAATTTTCTTGCTCACTTGCCAGCTCTGGTTCTGGTGCTCAATCCTGCATCCTGTAAAACAATCCACTAGTAGATAGTAGAAGTAAAATTTATTTAATAATTTGGTAAAGTTCAGTTCACCATCAGTAACCAATAAATTACAGGACAATGACAGTGGCTTAAGTTCATTATTATTGGTGCTAAACAGAACTGAATCATTTGGACATTTTTCCAGATCATGCAACTTTGACACACTTGCTTGTGTACCACCTGCCAGGACTCAAACTAAATCCTCAATGACCCACTGCTTGCAGGAAAGCTGTGTGTTTCTGTGGAAATGGTGCAGCATGGAGTGGAAGGCCTGATGTTCCTGATGACAGAGAGCGCCAAACACATGGTGACATACACACACACACACTCCTTCACTTCTGTTCTTCAATACTTCTGTATGAGTTTCATTAAGACTCCCACATATAAATAAAAATAAACAGGTGAATTGACCCTTCGCTAAGCCACGCCGACAAACTGTCAGACCTGACAGACTTTTATCACGGCGCTGCCACTGTTTCTTATTGTACTCCCAGGAGACATATTGTCTAATTTTTAGAAAAAACTATCTCAGAAAGAAGCAGACAGTGTTGGAGTTGCATTGTGCGTTTGCCAGTTTTATTCAGGATGTCAAACTGATGTGAAAAAAATAATGATAAAAAAAGCCTACTGATCACATAGTAAAAGTGAATCACCATATCACCTGACTATTTAGAAAGAGGACAACTATGTTAAGGATCAACACTGATCCTGTACAGCTGGGTAGGTCTCTGTTCACTATTACAATTAAAAAGCAGAACAGCAGCTTTATAACCTTACATTACTTTAGTAGCTTTATTACGTTAGCTAACTAATATTACATTAGGAACAATCCACAGCCGTCTTTTTTTCTTGATTTGTTTTAGGTTTTGGAAAGAAAATAAATCGTATCTCTCCTTTTAACCTCTCTGGGTAGCGACTGTAACTATTACAATTGCCCCAGGACCAGTGTTTGACCAGATCTTAGAAAAATACAAAATAAGCTAGAAAACGACTCTTTTTACATTAGACTCTTTTTACATTGGACCTCAGTGTTGGACCTCAGTAAGAGTGATATACAGTGCTGTGATTGGCCAGCTGCGTGTTTGGCGCGT
The DNA here is from genome assembly GCA_029875015.1 of Lepomis gibbosus. Taxonomy (NCBI): domain Eukaryota; kingdom Metazoa; phylum Chordata; class Actinopteri; order Centrarchiformes; family Centrarchidae; genus Lepomis; species Lepomis gibbosus. Next base: position 7,108 of record JAPMOB010222544.1, on the reverse strand, counting down.
GGCTTAGCGAAGGGTCAGTTACCATAACTTTGAACTGAGGCTAGGTGTACAGGTGTGTGTACAGGGTAATAGACTTCCCCTTCAGTTTTTACTTTAACAGCAGAATTGCTGTTACTTGTCACATAAGTTGGACCCAGAATGCAATACTTCTACCTGTCCTTTTCTGTCTGTCTGTAAGATTTAGTGATGTGTGGTGCTTTTTCTGTGAACCACGTGTCATTACAAAACACTAAAACAGCAAAAACTAGTGAACCAGATATTTCAGTGGCTGTGGCATACATTCAAATATTGACATCAATATTGTGTGTGTGTGTGTGTATAGCTCTCTGAAGTGGATTTCCTGGACTCGGTGTTGGTTTTGGGGTTTGGTGAAGAGCTTAACCAGACCCTCTTGCAGGTGACTCATTGTTTTATTTATCTGAGATGATTTGAGCAGTGAAGACTTTACATGAGTCAGTGTGTTTGACTTCACAGCACTCCAGCTCCAGAACTGAATGTTGCTTTTGTTGCAGCTCTACATGGAGCACCACAGTCAGATCCGCAGCATCCTAAAACAGTTGCCCTCCAATCTGCCGACCTACCACAACCTGGAATGGAGATTGGATGTACAGGTGTGTGTTAATATGTGTATACTGGTAATCTAGATATTATTATTAAGCTACTGTGTATTCAAATGGATAAAGTAGTAAATATGTGAATGTTTGGTTTTCTATATTCTGCAATGTGTGTGTATTTTTATGTTCAATTGTATTTATTGATTTAGTAGTTTTTAAGTAATTAATTACCAAGATTAGACCCATCAGTCAGTGCATCACTTTACACCATGTGACCACCTTGTGAGCATGCAGGTATGAAATGTGGAAGACAGGGTACACTGCAGAAAAAACCCTCAATACAATGGTTTGTGTAGTATAACCTGTGTTCATACATTTAGTGTTTTTAGCACTCATAGGTGTAAAAGTTAGGTTTATCAATATTCAGCTTTTAACTTTTCTCCCCATTGTTTCTCTGTCACTCGCCAGTTGGCGAGCCGTTCAGTTCGTCAGCAGGTCATTCCTACGCTGACAATGCGTCTACTCCTGACGAAAGGTTGTGACAGCCGTAGTGACCACAGCAGCAGGGTTCTCCAGACAGACCCCAGCACCCTCCTACATCTCATTTCCACACTGGAGGCCGCTCTGGCTGCCATCAAAACCAGCCACGCTCGCCGCATTTTACGCAACATCAAATAATTCCTGGGGTCACTTTCTGTGTAAAGTTTGTCCATGCCACCTGCAAAGCATCACATTACTGCCGTTACACATGGAAAATATTAGGCAGTGCTGTACTCTTCTTTTGATGTGGTCCTGGAGGTTAAACTAGGTTTTTGCCCATCTGCAAAAACGTCATTGTTTATTTCCCTTGACTAACGGTAACTGCCAAATGGTATTTACTGTATTGTATAAGGGTTTCTACAGTGCTGCTGATATTGTTTTTTTAGTGCAAGATAGAGATAATACACATTATTTTGTTAGTCAAAGCCAACAATGACCCTGACTTCAAAGAGTACAGTACATCTGTGTCTGGTGTCATTTGACTGGAACAGAACCTGACATATGTTGTAATATGATGCTGATGAGTGTTTAAGCTCAGCAGAAGAATGACAGTAGTTGCTGATTTCAGGCCATGTGATGTTAATTCAATTCATGTTTGTATCCTGCATAACAATGATTTTTAAGAGTTTAAAGTATGTGGTCAGTATTGGTTTTGAGGTAGAGCTGGTCATTGACTAATCAGAAGATCTGCGGTTGAATCCCCTGCTTTCTCCAGCCCACATGTCAAAGTGTCCATGGGAAAGATTCTAAACTCCTTTCTTTCTGATGAGTAGCGGGCACCTTGCATGGCAGCCTCTGCCCTCAGTGAATGAGACATGTAGTGTGAAGCACTTCAAGTGGTCACAAAACTAGAAAGGCACTATACAAGTTGTGTTGGTTGCTCCTGAGCCCTGTTTTGCATAAAGCTTAGTGAAAACTTTGCACAGTAGAAGTAGGAAAACAATTGTTACCATGCATAGAATATGATTTTTCAATATCCTCCTGAATGCGTATGCAGATAATCCTTGTAAAGAAGATAATCTTTATTTAAAAATTAAATATAGTAACACAACTCTAACTTCATTCCAATTTTTTTTCACCCTCATACTCACGCATTGTTTAATATTCAACATTTTTACTTTTCTACAAAAGTCTTCACTAGGTACTAGGTTTATTCACTAGGCAACAGCAAAGGAAACTGCCACAATGTGCATGTTTTCTATATATTTAGAATAAATGACTGCACAAGGGAGAGGGACATAGTGTCAATATTTTTTTTATTTTTCACAAGGCTATACATCAATTCTTTTGGTGTTATTGGAATACATAACACAAAAAAATCTTCACACTAACTGTGGCACTGGGCTGCAGGAACAATTCAAATAAATGTTATTTAAATACTTCATCAAATACAGATCTACAACTGACAATACATACTAGTAAGAGCAGCAATAAATACTAGCAAGAGCTCATAGTACATATCACATCAATGGGGTAAATACCTAGGGAAAGAAGTAAGAGTTATCAAAAAGTGCAATCAATACAAAATAATTGTAGGGGATAGAAGGAAGAAGATCACAGGAAGTGCATGTTAGTGTTCTCGAAACAGATGAGTTTTCAAGAGCTTCTTGAAGTTAGAGAGGGACACCCCTGCTCTGATGGTGTGTGGTAGCTCGTTCCACCATCGTGGTGTCACAGATGAGAACAGCCGGGACTGGGATTACTTTGTGTGAAGGGATGGCAGAGCCAGGCGGCGTTCGTTGGAGGAGCGTAGCGGCCGAGAAGGAATGTACGTTTATATTATGGAGTTTAGGTAGATGGGTGCAGACCTGGTGGTCACTCTGTATGCAAGCATTAGTAACTTGAATTTAATTCTGGAGGCCATGGGGAGCCAGTGGAGGTCACTGAGTAATGGAGTGACATGAGTCCTTTTGGGCTGATCAAAAACCGCACAAGCTGGAAGACCTGCTAGGATGGCATTGCAATAGTCGAGGCCAGAGATAACCATGGCCTGTACCAGAAGCTAGGTGGCATACTGAGTGAGGTAGGGCCTGATTTTCCTTATGTTGTGTAGAGCAAAGCGGCATGACCGAGAGACAGCAGCAGGTCTGAAAAGGACAGCTGGTCGTCAATCATGACACCCAAGTTTCTCACCACCCTGGTTGGAGTGATGGTTGAGGAGTCAATTTGTAGTTTGATGTTATGGTGAATAGATTGCTTGACTGGCATGACCAAGAGTTCCATCTTAGAGAGGTTTAGTTGAAGGTGGCAAGCCTTCATCCACATAGATATGTCCGAGAGACAGTCCACGATCTGCGCAGAGACGGTGGGATCGCCTGGCGGGAAGGATAGGTAGAGTTGCGTATCGTTAGCGTAGCAGTGGTAAGAGTGCCAAATGAGTAAAGACAACCTTCAGCTTCACACAGCAAAGCAACACAATACTGAATTGCCTGAATAAATTAATGTTTTGATCAAATGCATTATCATTGTTGCTATCATGTTATACACACACACACACAATTATTGATGGTGACATAGACTTAGTTTTAAATTTGATGGTGGCTGTCTGTATCCAGATCTATCAGCACACAACAATATAATAGAATGGATATTAGATGAGGAGCCTACAATCAAAACTATGACATTATTGTTTAGGGCAGGACACTTTTTCATAGTGGTCAGTTTTGAGACTTGGGTCTATATTGCTTCCATGTCTTCTTTTAATCTAATGGAAACAAATTTAAGAATAGACCGCTCACATCTGTTTGCATCTGTAGATTTCTTCTAAATTAACCAAAACAAGCTAATCTGCATATATGTGATAGGGTGATGGCCTAGTAATGCCACAATCAGTTGCAACCTCAGGGAAGCGCCACCCTCTGTCTCTCCAGAAGCAGGCACACACCTGGCTCTTAAAGAGGTGATTTACAGGGAGCACTCAGGATCTCTCTGTAAGCATTGGGCCTTTCCGAAACTACTCCTCTGCCTACCTACTTCCACTCTGTTGGGTTGTTAAACTCACAGATGCTGAGTCAGCACCCACTCCGGCTTGTTGAAGGTGTGTAACCCTTTGCTGGACGGTGGGGGACCTTTTCAGTTTGAGTTCCGTGTGACCCTGCCATTAATATGTATGATTTTGAAGTTCCTGAAACTATACATTTCATATCACCATTCAAAGGTAAACAACATTGTGTTTAATAAAAAATTATCTTGTCTGATAGACAATACTACTGTTGTTTTATTGAATCGTATTCAATCTTCAGCCAAAACGAAATAGCCCAAATTAAACAACAGAATAATAGAACATGATACAACGTGGATACACAGGGTGATCAGGTAGAAAAATAGTAAGCCTAAGACTTTATATTATAATAATTAAATTATACATTTAATTCTTAGACTATGTAATGCTTCAATATAATGTATGATTTATGTTGAAGTGTTTTATTGTGAATGTAATATTTTTCATAGGCTAAGATAAATTAGGTTCGTATACCGAATGAACTTTGGTAAACTAAACATTATTTGTATGCACGATCTAAGCAGCTCAGAAGCAGCTAAAGTGGGCGACCCGCGGGGTTTAAGAGGTTTTATACATCCAAAGACCTTCTATAAAAACCAGACCAGGCGTTTAATGGAGACCTGCGTTTATTTGTCAAAATATGTTCCCACACCAGGCCAGTAAAGGAGGTAGGTAACTATTTGGGACTCTAATTGAAGTTTTGCAGAAAAGTCATTTTTAAACATATTGTGTTGTGTTATTCATGTATTCTTTATTATTAAGCTCATTTATAATGTGTTCAATAATTGTATTTTCATACTTTATACATGATCAGTTCACCATTTATAAATAAAATATTATTTTCATGACAATCCATTTATTAGTTAATGGTTCATCAGATCATTTGGAAAGTGTAAGACAATTATTACATACCTACCTGTTTTTGAATTTAAAAGAAAAAATGTTGGCACACGAGGCATTTGTAACTATTTTAGCCTTCTAACAGACCATATTGGTACATGTTGGTAGCTCACAGTATACTGTGACTTAAGTGTTCCTGCTCAGGTTGGGCCAGCTCTTGTTCAGTGCAGTGGTGACTTGCTTATACAAACTGAGGAGGCAGGTGTCATCCTAAAGTGTTTTGGTCTTCCATAAAAACCCTATTAGTATTTAAATTAAAATTATTGTGGCGTTATTGCATATTAACAGTGTAAAAAGGTTATGAATGCATGAGAAATAAAGATGCTTAGCTAAATAAGTTCATCACTGACCCACTCATCTGCCAAAATCTACCCCCAAAAATTTTATTCAAATATATTGTAAATGCTTACCACAGCAAATACATACATTATTTTGATTAATTCATTACAAAACTACAAACAAGTTAAAAACTTTTAAATATTTTTTAATCGCTTGACAAGGTCAAACTTCAACTAATAGTCTGACTGTCATCAGTGCATAAATTAAAAACACGTGCTGCTGGCACACTGGATGTCTTAATCTTTGTATATTGACACGCACAGAAAAGGTTGCTGACCCCTGGGTTACAGATTAGGAGCAGACTGTGAATCTGAGCCCAGGACCCACATCCTATGAGGTGACCACTCATGCTGTCCAATTTAATGCCCTGATGGTACTTTCAGTATTGTTTTTTTCTATGATGTAGCCATTACTGAAAAAAACTTGACCATATCTTACAGAAGCCCTGCGATTCAACAGTGTGGTTTGCAAGTACTCGTCATTAACTAATGAAACTAATGAATATTGTTATGCAAATACAAACTGTACCTTACAAAAACATTTTTCTAATATGATGTTTTGGAAACAAATCTATCATGCACAGTCTGGATTTTGTAGTTTTGGAAACTTTTATTGAGTGACAGATTAGTCCTTCTTGGCGGCAGCCTTCCTCATGGCAGCCAGTACGTTGCTCAGCTCCTCTCTCTTTCTCTTGGCCCGGATGTGAGTGCCAATCTGGGGAAGGAAGACAACACTTAAATCTCCATGCGACACATTTCTTTTCTCCATTTTAACAGTATTAATGATAAATGCTTTATTAGTAATATTCAATTACAGAAATAATGTGCTCTGCTTGAAGCAGTGGGCTGCATATAACACGAGGTTCCATTTTTTCTAATAGCCTGTCTAATACTGCACTGTCGCAGTGTGGAGCCCTGCACTCAACATCTATGGGGCCTAGATAAATACAACTATATGTAGAGTACAACTCTGGACATACAAATAGAAAGGCAGAAAGACATAATCAAGATATAGTTTAAAAAAAAAAAAAAGTCTAAAGCTTCATCACAAGTCTATTTTCTACTGCCACGGTTTTGCCAGTCCAGTGAAAAAACCTTAAATGGTACAAAAGTAAGCAGCAAACTGCCAAAGTTAAAAACAATTACATCACCAAAAATGACATTTTCAGAAATAAAATTAACAAATAGGAATTTTGTTCATTATTTCACTGTAGGATCAACCGATGACCAGTTTTCCTTCCTTAACGGCCATTTTAGTTGCAATATTATATAAAACTTCTGAGGATGTATTAACAGGCTGTTCCAACATATTTACTGTCAAAAATCTCACAATGTTGCCATTGCGACTATGAACACAAATTCAGTAAATCCCATGAAATTGCAATTTTCACCAATCACCTCAACTTTTCTGCAAATCTGACCCATTCCCGCAAAATGTTGTCTGCTGCGTCTTTTAAATAAGTGAGTTTACTGACATATGACAAGTGTGATACCAATGTCTCATTTGCCTACAAAATAGAAAAAGGACAGAAGAACAGGATCCAGATCTTTTTTGTGAAGGTGGGGTAAACTGCAATATGTGCAGTATTGTGGACAAACAAAAGGAAATGGTCTACAGAAACTAGGGATTGTCCAGATCCGATCATGAGATGAGAAATCGGGCCCGATCACGTAGGTCGATAGAGATAGATGTGCTTGCAAACACTGTGGCACTTTTATTTTTGTATTTGTTTACATGCCTGCCGGGTATTTTAAGTTGAGGTGCTCTTTGTTTT
>JAPMOB010222541.1:0-15623 GCA_029875015.1 Lepomis gibbosus | reverse complement strand
GGTATATTACTCTAAGCTAGACCTGTCTTACCTTTCCCTGTTACATCAATTAAGACACCTAAGAAATATTTCCAACAGGTACTTCAAAAGCTCTGTAACGGTTCAAGGACGGATTGCCATGGGCTGTACGTGATCTGATTTCAAACTTGGCAGTTGTAAGTGTTGCCGTGTTTTGTGTTTTTTACTGTTTATTTTAATGATTAGCTATCTTGTCTTTAGCGTATTGCACAGCTAATGTGGCTAGCAGGCTCGGCGATGTTGGACTAACGTTGTAATCCTGAGGGACAGTCGAGAGAAACTGAACGGTAAACCTCATTTGAAGCTCACTAACATGCGCTGTGTCTTGGATGCCTGCAGCTGTTTTTCATGTTGCTTTCTGTGTAAAGTTTGTTATAACTTTACTATAGAACAGTGGTTAGTTGTGGACAGCCCATTCTGCTCTGCACTGGTGTGTGTTGGTGTGGAAGTGTGTGTTGCTACTGTATGTAAATTGACTTAATAGATATGCCCTGATGGCAACGATATAGTTAAGTCTGAAAAAGACACGGTCAGACTACAAAAATGAGTTTGCATGGCAATGTTGTTGACTAGCACCTAGTGGCTAGCTTGCTTTGACAATAAAGCTGCTGTTAGCAGCTCGCTCTGCTTTGAGGTGACATCCACAGCACTCTTACTATGCTATATGGCACCAAATTACTTCATTGATGAAAATTACGATATACCGCACTGTCGAGCCCCAACATATTACCATGGGGGGGGGGAATAACTTCATTGTGACGTTCCTATTACACACTAGATTGGTTGAGCAGTCTTCAATAAATCTTGTTGATTGCTTAAGTTGTGTTGATTTGATTAAACATAGGCTATATTAGTCATCAGTCAGGGGTGAGAGATGACATGAACCCTGTCTGCTGCGCTAACTCAGCCTTGATACATGTTACCTGCTCTACCAGATGAGCTGGGGTGCCCCCACAGCTTTGTTTCTTCTAGTAATTGTCCATGTTGTAACAGTGGTGATGCACTTGAGTAAACCTCTCAGAATCACATATCCAACCATAGCATTGTCCTTGCATTAAAAACATGGATACTTGTTAGGATAAGGTTATCTCATTCTAACTTCTTAGTGGCTAAAGCAGTACAAACTCAATTTGGCGCTAAAACGTATAACAAATTTCTTGGGTCACAGCATTCTGGCAAGTTTCTAATTGTTTTTATAGATGTGTAAATGCTTGACCAATGAAATCCCAAACTAACAACATCAAATACATTAATAATGTCACCTAATTTGTCAACCGTTCAGTGCTATTGTCTTAGAAGGAAGTTTATTCTTGAGCACTAATTTCTCTGAAGGTTAAGATGTGGGTTCTTTATCACCATGAAATGTAGAAATTGTGCCTGGATAAAATATTCTTTCTCAGATTCTCCTAATTCCTCCCTCAGTCTGAGAACTTAACACAACTTACAGCCTGAGGCTGGAATGAGAGACGGCCAATAAAGATCTAACAATATGTGGTGGGAGATCAAAATCCCTGGATGAATCTGGTTTCCAATTTCATTTAGAATGAAAATGCCTTTAGGCTCGGTCCCACAGTTCTGCATTTCTGGTGATTAAATCTGGGTGTGGATGGATATGGGGTAAAGCAAATTACTTTAAAATACAAATAACAAATTCACTGTGGACACTGCGAATAAAGTGACATGCATGCACATGCATTTGAGCCCAGCCAGCATGTGTGCAAACCTGCACATGCATACAAAACATTTACAACATTGTCATCATATGTATCTGGGACAGGTGAAAAATATCCCCTGCATCAATGGTGTTTCTCCAGTTTTTGATTTAGGAAAGTGTGTTGCCTCCAGTCTGGCCCAGTGGCCACTCTCAGGGATTTGCCCGACTGACTTTTATAAATGTCACTAACTATGGGAAACAGGAGCTCTACTGACAAATCCTGTGCAGAGAGAAAGTGCCTTTCTGTCTACAATCTTGGGTATGCTTTATTGTAAATATATTTCTTAAATGTCTGTGGTTCAGTTGTTTCTATGTTGAATTTTGGGTTTGCGTTTTAAATAGTGTTACATGATCTCTAACTATTAACTGCCTTGATACCGTATTGAACTCCATATATGGAAGGATAATCCTCACTTGCAGGATTTGTGGTGATCTATCTACACAAGTATTTGTTTGAGTTAGGAAAAGGCCTTCGTGATTGGTTGAGACTGGTAGGGCCAAAACAATTTTGGCTTACTCAAATGTGTTGAGGGCACAGGGGGATACTAGTGAGGCCAAGTTTTGACCTCACTAGCTCTTCTGGACTCAGCCTGCACCTTAAAATAACATGCTACGTGTTGTGCTGACATACCTTGCTGCTGTTGGACTTGTTTACCATGGTGAACCAGAGCATCTGCCTGCTGTTGGAGATTACAGGGCTGGATGGGGGCCACTTACATGCCTCAAAACTATCTCATACATTAATATGAAGCTTTTCAGGATGAAGTCTTTTTTTTTTTTAGGTGTGTGAGTTCACGTTTGCAGGATATCGGAACACTCATCCGCTACACAGCTCAGCCTGATGAAGGCTTTTTGGATGTTGATTTAGCAGATTCCTTTTGTTGTGTGCATGTATTCTGTATGGTCTAAATGTTCTAAATTAGCATCTTGACAAAGCTCAGTGGATATAAAAGTCTCATAAATTACAGATGAGATGGATGGAGGTGATGGGTGTGGTGCTTCTCTGCAAATCCATACTTATTAATTGCTCGTTCTGACACTGAAAATAGTGTGTAAAATCTTCCTCTACTGTTCTGAATGCTAAACTAGGCCACTGTAACACTTTTTTCCATCCAAATGTGAAATTTAGAAATGCTTTGCTTCTTATCTCATGTCCTTACAATAACCCCTTTGTCTCTTTTATGGCAGTTTTTAATCTGGTCCTTATTCAGTGATGGACATAGACGGCTTTAAAGGAGAATTCCGGGCAATTTTTAAGTTAATCTCAATCGTTATACCTTTTGTGAGTGCTGTCTATAGAAAAAAAAGTACAACTAGCCACAACTGCAGAATCTCCAGGTCATGGAAAGGAAGACGATGAAAATTTAAGTTCTTGTATTTTCGCTGTTGCCACACAATTCAGAACGGCACAAACGCGAACCATTTCTTCTTCACCTGTGAGCTCCGATCATCACTCTTCACACACTACGCTCCTCTCACCTGCACACTGCTATTTATCTAGTTAATTTTACTTGTGCATATTTGTTGAAAAAGATTTTATCATAAATGTTTTAAATATTCTCCCTCAGATTTGTGAAGTGATCCACTGTTTGGAATCAAATGTTTGTCATGTTCTGACCATAAAAGTTTAAACCACAATTAACCATCAGGTTTCTTAAATTTTCACTGAGGAGCAAAAATCAGCCTTTAAACTCAGAAGATATAAGGATTTGATTCTTATCGTGATAATCATCGATATCGAATTTTGGCCATATCGTCCAGCCCTAGGTGTACCTAACAACCTCACAACTGAGGTGGGAGACAAATTGTACTATTAAATTGGTGCTCCCCTTTTGTAGTAGGAGAGATTTTTAAATTCGTGTCAAGCTCAATAATACAGGTAGGCTTTGACCACAGATGATTCATCCTTGAAATGATGCTTCCTTAATTCTGTATGGATAATGAGAGTAATTTATATTTGGATTGAATATGAACTGTTCAGCCTGAGAACAGGCTACCCAGCAATACATTTACTGGCAAACCAAAGAACAGTCATAACTTAGGGCATTTACTTAGTCACTTAGCATTCCAAGATGGTTAAGACATTATGCAACATTCATGGTGAAAATGCATCTCGGCATTCACAACATCATTACTTGTAAACAAACATCCGCTGCCTGACCTTGCCTGACACATCGAGCCTCTTTTCCGCAAATAATCCAGTTGCCGCTGCTCAAATTAAATTTGCAGACTCATCCCATTTCAAGTCACCCAGCTGAGTAGGGGCACATCTCAAATTACCTGTTCAACTCTACACCCTCCTGTTAGTCGCTGTCTCACACACACATTCACAGAGCCCATTTATGCTGTGATCTCATTAGCAATATTAGTGCATGCTAAATCTCTGCAGAAGTAACTCCCCCCCGGTTGTGTAAGTGCTTGTTGTTTGGTGCGTGACATGATCTGGATCACATGAAGATCGAAATGGCAAGAAAACAAACACTCTCATTCCTTCAGACCCTGGCCCACACCCGGGCCCATACCACAGCTATATCAGGCTGGCAGGCTGACGGGGGGTTCTTGGCTGGTCATTTGTAGGGAATGAGACATGTGTGACGTGTCTGTCTGAGAATGGTGTGACACTGAATTTGTAGCAGTTTGTGTTAAGAAGGAATGGAAGTCCTTATTCAGACATTAAGAGCAAGTTTGCTTATTTGCTGTTTTAACTGGCTGCTTGCTTGAGAAACTTCCATGTGCGTGAGTGTGTCATTGTGATAGCAGGTGGGTGTCCTGCCTAGATATTGGCATTCAGCCAGGCCTGTGCCATGGGAGGAAGACGAGGAGGAGGAGTAGGAGGAGGTGGAAGTGCTGTGATCCAGAGGACTGTTGACTGACAGGAACAGTGGCTGTGCACAAACTAGCCAATAAGCATGAGGCTTGCAAACAAGACCACAGCAAGACAAGCTCCAGTATTGGAGTACTAATACTGGGACTGCATATTGCAAGATCAAAGAGAAAATGTTCAAGCATAATGGTTGGTTTTCCCCCTCTGGCACTGTTAATGGACATTAAGGAGGAGTTTCAGTCAAAATATTGAAAGTGTGTTTGTTTTCTTTGCCTAACAAGAGAAGATGTAAATGGAGGATATATACACACACTTGAATTTATTCTGGCATGCATTTTTCTCCCTTGTGCCAGCACATCGTCTTCCCTCTGGGCGAGTGTTAGAGTGGAACACCTGTACCGACACGTGACGAGGACTCTGCAAAGATCAGAGGAAGCCCCCCCTATGTATATTTGTTTGTGGGGGATGGAAAGAGTCAAAACAGGACTGAAATAGAGACGATGATGCCATTTTTTACAATGTGAAAGGTCTCTCACTGTGATCAACAGTGATCCAAGATGTTCAAAAGCAGTTAAAGTGCTTGTTCTTTCTACTGGGGGTCATTGTGAACTGCTGTTTAGACTAGTTTTTATTTGTCATGGGTAAGATCACAGACCCATTTGGACCAGATGAATTTATCTAGGGGCGATTTTAGTATTGCATGCACCAGTCAGCGTTTCTAATCCTGTCAGGGGCGCAAAGGACACATTGGCCAATAACCTGTTGATGTACACAGCACAGCAGTGTTGTAAACCAGCTCAGAATTCAAAACTGTTAATCTAATATCATTAATAATGTAACTTCCATTTTTATATTAAATATTTATGTAGAAAATAATGTTTCAGCCTAAGTCAGTACAGTGTTTTTAAGAGGGGTGCCGCGGTGCATCCATCCATCCATCGTCAACCGCTTATCCTGCGTACAGGGTTGCAGGGGGCTGGAGCTAATGTATAAACCACACTACATCCACCAGCACTCTCCTTTTAATTAGCAGCTATCTCTTTTGCACACATGCTCATCTTCTCCCACTTCTCAGCTAGTTAAGCCAGACTTGTTAATTTTACAGAATTAGCAGTATAAGTTTGGTGTGGAAGCATGACAGAAAGGAGGACATGCATGTTAATCAGGCATAACAGACTTTAGAAATTAAACAGGTTTGTCACAGTCTTTTTTTTTTTACAATAACAAAGGACATAACTAATAACAAATACAGGAAACATATCAAACATCAGTGCTTGTGTGTCTTACAGTGTGTGTATACCTGTGTGTTCATTGACAAAACATGAATTTGTTCTTTGTTCTTTCATAGTCAACTTTTACTTTTGTGCTTTATGTGAAGAATTACCATAAATATCATTAGGTGCAATTTTTGTAGAACATAAGGGGTTTCGACCAACACAAAGCAGAAGGGAATGTGAAACATATTTAGTGTTTGATTGCAAATCAGTGGGCTGCTGGGTTTGGATTCAGCATTCCTATGCAGTGCACATTTCAAAGGACTGCATGCTGGATTTTGTCCAACACTCTGGTTGGTTTGGTGAATTTCCTAGGCTGACACCTGATGCACTTTTTTATTCTCCTCAAACAAGCGGCTATGTCCAACAAGCCCCTTCTTTTCATTCGCAGGCTTTAGCTGTCATAGTGATTCCATGTGCTGTGTCTCTTCATATGTTTATGTTAGCGCTATCTGCAATTCACATACTGTAAGTGCCCACCTTCTTTGTGTGATTTGCTATTAACTTGTCAGTCAAAGCTTTGTAGGAATAGAAATTATACGCCCACAGTTGTCAAAGATGCTTATGAATACTGTAAAAATGTCGGAGCAAAAAACCAGTAGCCCCTAGAGAATGAGACTGTAACACAAGTCTGAGGCTGGATACAATTAAATGCACTTTTGCTTAGAGAAATACATTTACACAACCATACCAAAGTTTATTTTTGGGAGAATTACGTTTTTAGTGAGTTTTAAGAGATACCGTATCCTAAACCCAAGTCTTTGTAAAGGCTGACATCTCCTTAAAAGGAAGGCCCTCCCTTATTAGCAGAATCCATCTGTTATTGCCTGTGTCACGTGAAACCATTATCTGTTGTACTGAAGGGACACCACCCAATAGGAGTTCTATTGAGCTACTCACAGGCCTCTCATTTCATGAAAACATCTTGCGCTGGAGTTCCCTGTAATAGATCAGTTATGGAGCTCAGTGCAACACTTGTGCGTATTTTGCTACCACTATAGAGACTGTGAAGTGGGCTTGGAAGAGGGAGATTGTCTTTAATGTGATTAGCTTTACAGCAGCCTGTATTGTGAATTTGATTATATACATACATCCTCCATGTGCTGACTACATCATGCCTCAGGGTAGCAATAAAACTACAACATTGTCCCCCAGCACAAGTTAATAGGCTTCCACAGGGAGTGTGTGCTTGATCCCAAGCATTGTATTTAAGCCTCCCTCTTGCGTTTACATCCCTCCATGTTTTATCTGGCTTGCTGCAAATGGAGACAGTTTTAATGGTCAGTCTGTGCTTTTTTTCTTCTTTTTTTGAAACCAGTTCTGTGTTTTCTTTGTACCAACTGGAGTTTCTTGAGCTTGGTGGGTCTATAGATCTGTAATTAGTGCCAACCATAAACAACCGAAATCCCACTGTGCACTGCTACGGGTGGCTGGCCTCACCGTGACAATCTGGAGTTTCCCTTTTGTCCTCGGATATGTATGATGTAGAGCCAGCTGCTTGCCGTGGGAGTTGAACAGTCGCCTATCGTGTGGTGATAGGGGAATAGAAAGTTGGGGAGTTGAGAGGAGGAACATGGATGGAGAAATTAAATGTCAATTATACTGAAAGAAGAAATTAGAAGAGGAAGATAACTTGCAAAAGAGGGTCTTGTTATTTGTATCCAGGAGGTGTCAGAGTCCTTTCCTGTCCTGCTGCAGAATCATTCTTAAATATAGAGTCTGACGCCATCTCAGTGTGATGCAAGTTCTCGGCTCTTGGATCAGTACGGTTGCTTTTTCTGTCCTGGCTCCCAAATAATGCACAATAATGATGTCATGGCTAATGTACTACAGGTTAGCTCTTCATTCCAGTCATTTGTCTAGTCGTTTGGCCTGCATGCTTAATCTTTCACCGATATTTTATCCACTCTGTCACCTATCGCTGCATATCTATGTTGCATTTTCCTCAATATTCATGAGTCATGACATAATCCTTTTACCATGGAGACAAAGTGGCTTATGTTGGGTTAGGTTGGAGAAGACTTGTGTGAGTCTTTTGTTAATGGTGTATATGCAGCCATATTTTGATAGTGGTCCAATTTTTTGATTCACAAACCCTACAGCTGTGTATGTATTCCTCAGAGTATTGTTAAATGCACTTTAGAAGAACCATTTAAGCCTGGACACTGGATTTGAGCCAGGGCATCACATCTGTGTCTTTGTTCTTACGGCAGGGATATCAGATTTGTTTCTTAAATCAGGTCTTTAAGACAGGCAATCTGCACTGTTATTTGAAAACATGAGGAATGGCGATCTATCATCTCACCCTCTAAACAGTTGTGCTGTCAAGTCGCTGTGCAGAACTCCTCTGTTGCACTAGACAAACTCAACGATGGAAAGGTCTGGAACGCGACTTGACTGCATGGATTTTGCTCACCCGCTCTCAGGGCTCCAGACTAACTTTTTTTCACCTCCGTCCCGGAACCATCTTGAAAAACAATTTGAACCAACTGGAAGTTAATGAAATACATCCCAAAATCAAAATGTTGTTTCTTTACTTTATTATCCTCTATAGTGGTTAGTGACAAATAAATGATGATAAATTGATAAAATGTATAAAATAAGTAAAATTTATTTGCTGGATTCAAACAAAAAGAGCTAGAGCCAGATTGTGCTTCAGGTTTTAGATGTTTACAATGCAAAACTCTTAACAGCAAGTCTGCTGGCTGTGTCTCAGCGTGGGGGTTACTTTATTATCACACTGTATGCTGAATTGCATTAGCTGGGTGAGATAATTCTCACCGCTAACATTATCAGAATATAGATTTGTTTTTCACTGTGTGACATTGATGTTTGGCTCTTAATGTGTTAGCCAACACAGCGCGATTGAGAGGTCATCAAGCTGTTTGTGACTGAGAGTGTAGGGAACAGGTGAGCAGCCAGCTAGCAATAGTGACTATAGTAACAGCATGAGAACATGTGCTCCATTGTAGTCAGCGCTCAGTCGGTTCAGTTTGTCATTTGCTGCAAAAAGTTGGTTGTAATTCAATTCTTTGCTCAACCCCTCACCAGGAATATAATTTCCTCGACAGCCCCAAACACATATTCTATCGTCTCCAGGACGACAGGACGCCGTTAGTCTCAAGCCCTGCCCTCTCAACACTCTGGATTTGACGTCAACATGTGTCACATTGCGAGTGACGCAAAAGACACTTTAAAATCCGATTTGACTGGCCAGAGCATCTGGACTGAGATGCATTTTCAAACCACCTCCAAGGGTGTCTTGGATCTGATTTGCAAAAAGAGCATTTCATGTGTATTTTTGGCTGTCTAAAATCAATGTGCATATGGAAAAAATGCTTTTGGGCATAAGGTCGTAGAGGAAAAACTTGCCAATTCTTACATTGCAGCCTCAGCTTCTCTAAAATCTTTTTCTTTTTTATCTGGAATCCCAAACTTTCCAGCCTCTTATAAAGGTCATGGTGAACTCTATGGTCTATGGAGCATTGCAAACAGTCGGCTGCCCCTCCTGTGGCCTCTCCGAGCCAACTTAGTCTGCACAACAACCAATAGGCACATGGCTAAGAGGAGGAAACATCTGTGTATTTCATGCAGACACTAGAATGTTTTGTGAATTTGAAGGAGCGCGCTGTTCCTGTCAGTGTAATTTGAAGTCTTAAAAAGAGACTTTGTTTATTTGTAAAAGTTTGTCGTGTTTATCAGAAAAATAACAGTGGATTGCCAAAAAATAAGAAAAAAAAGAAATTAAACACTTTATATTAACAGAGGCAATTGCCTTTCAGTTTAACAGTGCCCAATAGCTTCTTCCCAACAGTTATCTTCTATAGCTTTACACTTGTAATGCTATGCTTAGCTATGCTAAGACAGGCCATGGCAACATTTTGTTGCCATGGCCTGTCTTACATGAAGAGTATTGAAATAAGCTAGCATGTCAATGTCTTTGAAACTTTCTCTTGCTCTACATGTTTCCAGCCAAGCACTATAATGCCATATGTGGTTTGAGGGGTAGTATCATGTAAAGTCTTTTATTCGGGGTCTGTTTAACTTGGCATGTTGCCTTCCCATAGAGATCTCTTGGTCTCAGCCTGAGTCGAAGATCAAAGGCCCAGTGCATGTGCATGTTGTCCAAGGCTCACGTCTTAACCTTTTAAAATCTACAGGATCCGGCAGGTTGATTTAGACAGTCTCAGAGTGATCGTTCCCCAGACTTTATGCATGAATGTTGTCAATCATGGCATCATAACAGCAGCTTGTGAATCAAGAATGCCTTTGGAGGCATTATCATACAGGCAGAGCTAAATGAGCTCAAACTGCAGGAGTGCTGTTGGGATGCAATAAAACAGTTTACGACACAGTAGCAGTAACCTGGTGTGCTCAACTCTGTATCAATCCTGATTACCATTGCTTAGCAGCCATAAAGAGACATATGGAGGTGTTGAGCTATCTGCCTATGTAGAAACACTGTTGTGCACTGTCAATTTGAGCCAGAGGAAGGAAGTGGTCTCTGCTAAAACCAGGAGTGAAAGTGAGCCCAGGGAAAAATTGGCACAACTCTGCTCATATTTATTGGCCTTTTTTTCTCTCTCTATTTACTTAATATACTGTCTCTGGAACATTTTGGACTTTTTTACAGTTTATCTTGAAAATGTTCTTACTTTCAGAACATACTTTCACTTTCAGTGGGGTGTATAATTTCTTAAAAACCTGTTTCGTCTTTTACTATATCTTTGTCACTCTGCGTATACATGCCCTTTACTAACTCTTTTAGCAAGGCACTAGTGGCAAACCTCTTTTAGCAATGTAAGATGATACAAAAATATGATGAGGTATTATACACATTACAGTAAGTTAGTTAGACTTTTGTGGCAAAATTGACAAAGTATACTCATTCACAAAATAAATGGATACTTATCCAAATATGGACATGTGCACAACACTCACACCTGCGTGTGTTCACACAAACATTCTGTTCACCCCCCTCCGTCCTCTGCCCACTGGCAGCCAATATTAGTGTTGGATTATACATTAAAGCCTGAGTCATGTTTAGCGAGTGGACCCTCTTAAAACAAAAAAATAAAAAGACCCTCAGTGTAAACAGACCCCCCACATCTAAACCCTTGGCTCTAATAGTTTAGAGCCACTAGCTGTGCTCTACACTAACAATTCCTTATATAGCTTGGTTTCTTGCCTGAGGACACTACAGTTTAAAGATGGCAAAACCAGAATGCCATGCCTGCAGAGATGAATTTAGGGCAGGGGAGTGGTTCATGTTGACTCATGGCTTTTAATGAGAATTGGGACTTGACAGTGTTGTGAAAACTGAGTTTGAAATAGTCCATTTATCTGAAGGCATTATTAATGTGCAGTGTTTTTATGGCTGGGTGACATGAATGTTTATAAAGATTATCCCACATCAACTTTAAGCAATATTTTTTTCTTCATCAGGTTCATTCTCAGCTTGCTGTCTTTTAGAGAGTCAGTGCCCTTTTTAACTTTATGTCTTACTGATTGTTAGATACGTTCAAGAAAATGTGAGATCATTTTCCTGTTGAATAAAGCAAGGCCTTTCTTTCTTTTCTCACTTTTTTTCCTACTCAGATTTTGTGCTGATGCTGTTCCTGTTAGTGACAAAGTAGGCTAGTTGTTCATCATATTCTGTATCTAGCATCTTTACTGACCTCAGCATGAAGCAAACATCTGCCAACAGGCCACAACGCTTTACAAGTTAGTTCTTTTTAATAAAGATAATTGAGCAGCTCACTCTTCAGGACACCCCCAAAGTTTGTCATTTCAAAGCTAAAGCAATTAAATTAGACTGTATCTGTGACTTCTCATAGGAGCTCATCAGGAGCATTTGATGGTGACATTAAGCTGACATCTGTCCTCTTGCCTCCTTTGTCTGTAGGAAATTTGGCTGCAGCCTTAGAATGCTCCGTGGCTTTGAATTAGTGAGTTCTGGTGCTCCATACCTATAATTCCCAAGACAACAGGAAGCCGCTTAGCCTGGCAGGTAAGCAGACATAATGTACTTATCCTGTTATTATTTGTAGTAGGGTTGCACAATTAATTGCAAAAAAACCGTGCTACATCAGTTCATACCGCTATGCAGTCTCTTTGCACATGACAGCAGTTCTGTCTGTTTTGATTTTGCAGGGAGATCTGTTGCATTTAACTAAGCACTCCTTTCTCTTTAAGCTAAACATCAAAAATGACAATACTGTGTTACACCACTTTAACCAATGTGTGAGGGAGTTTCCCCCTCTTCTTCTTTAAGAACTTATATTGGGTTGGGATTCATTGCTGTTGTGGGCCAGTAATGACATTGAGACATGAGTAATTTTGGGTTGTACAAATAAATTGCAACATCACAGGGTAACATAACATCAAAAATTGAAACAGCCAGCTGCAACATCACCGCAATAAGAAAAACACATTCTAGCTATATATATCTGCACAGGTAGCAGGGATTGTCTGTGTATGTAATTTATTGAGATAGCGCTGACTTTAAATCGTATTTCAAGTTGTCTGTTAGGGCTGTCGCGGTGAAGTAATTTCCTCTGCAGTAATTTATGCGGTATTATTGCCATTTTTGTTTTGTTTTTGCAAATTACTTCATTTATAATAAACAATTGATCAGTAATTTGGTGCAATAATGCATAGTAAGTGCATCTGTGGATCTCACCTCACTGCCCAGCGAACCACTAACTGCAGTTTTATGGTGCTGGGTGCTTGTCAAAGTTACACAATAATGTAAAGCAAATTAATTTCTTCAGGTTAACCATGTCTTTTTCACATGTAGCTATATCATTACCTTCAGGGCATGTACTTCCAATGTACATACAGCAGTAATGCGCACACACACACACCTGTGCAGAGCAGAATGAGCTTCTGTATAATGTTAACAATGATTAACAACTAATAACTTAGTTTTAGTGTAGCTAAAGTTCCACAAAAAACAACTTGAGAAATCAGTTACAGGCTTCCAACCTGCTACGCTCGTTATTTAGTTTGCTTTATGTGAGACTTAATGTTCACACAGTTTCTCTTGACTGTCTCGTAGTTTTACAACTTCAGTCCAACATTCAGCCTTTTAGCCACATTAGCCACGCAAAATGCTGATGCCAAGTTATCTAACCTGCAAAATAAACAATAAAACATGGCAAAACTTACAGCTTGTTTGAAGTTGGGTCAAGGACTGCCCATGACGATCCATCCTTGCACTTGAACTGTTAGGGCCCTTGTATAGCTTGTCCCATTTTTGAAGAATTGATTTATTCACTTAAGTTTAAAACAAGAAGGTATGAATATAACGGTTGTTGCGGTTGGCTTGTCAATAGTATTTCAATATTGCAGCTATCGTGACAGCCATATAGTCTGTTACACACAGTTTTGGTGATCCTTGCAAAGGTAGACCGGATGGCCCTTGCTGCCTAGGCTGGTAGGCCCTCTATCAATCTTCCTTTGGCAAAGAAGAACGAGCAAAGTGAGAAGCTTAAAATACATAAAAACATGTCTATGTATGCTTCCCCCCGCCACATTCCCAGTACCAGTGATAGTACATTATTTCATTTTGAGTGTCATACTGCATGTTGAAGGCATTTGATATAATTTTATATTTAGCTGATTTTACACGTTGGAATTATCTTCTCTTACTGGGGAATGATATCATCCTTTCTGACTTTATGGCCAAAGCATTTGAAAGTTGTAGCTTCGTCCCCTACAAAGCTCAACAGTTATTTCTGGCCATGTTTTGTTTTTGTTCTTTTTTGGGGGTTATAACTATCCCTGCTTTCTTGACTGAGGCTACTATGTTGTGTTGTCTCTGCATTTAATGTCAACATGGTTTTCATCACTGTTCTATTTCACATTCATTATACAAATTTTACATTCCTTTTTTTCCTCCACCCCGACACATTATTTTTTTTGTCTGCTGTTGTGTCTTGCAAACATCCTGTGTTCTGTTGCTACAAGTAGAAAGTTTCAGTGGTCAATGTCAATTGGATTTTCCTTTCTCTTTGGTTCTAAAAGTCTTGAGCATCCGCCATATTTATAGCATCTTTATATCTATGTATATAGTTCTGCCTAATTACCATCTTAGCAGAATCCCACATTTGTCTTTAGATGATCTTTAAAATGGCTTGAGCATAATTGTACTTACCAGGCCAGCCACCACACATTGCTCTGTGTTCACAGGCTCCCACTGATGGACCCTGCGATATCTAGCCTCATGGAGGATCAGGGGGATCTTCATGGGGGAGATGATTTAAGTGGGTAGCTTTTCACATAATTATGTTGTAAATGCTGATTCACTGATAGCGAGGGCATTAACTTGAATGTGCTCAAGAGGACGCAAGAATGTGGCATCCACATCTCTTCTTGGTTTCCTTTGTGGAACTTAATTACTTTTGTGAGTTTGGGGGATGGGGGAACGGGGCCGTCTCTGGTAATAATTATCTACTAATATATGATAGCAGCCGTGGTAAAGTCAGATCTGTATTACAGTTGCCAAAGCCAACATGTGATTTATTGACATCCTTTAGTAGAGATTGCATAGAAAGAAAGAATCCACCAACATATGATTCATTTACAAGGAAGGCCTTAAACTATTCTGTTTAATGAAAATGAAAGTCTCTGCCTACTTTGGTTCATTGCTGTCAGCAGTTGGAAAGTACCGCAAGCATCTTCATCTCTTCTGCCAATCTATGTAGAAATGTAATTTGGCTACTGAAAGGAATGCAAATCGATTGCTGGCAACATCAGCATTCTACCCCAAAGCAAACTGGCATAGTTTGTATATGACTGAATAATACTAAACCAGGGAGATTGTTAAATTGAGAACCAGATAAGATGAATTGCTTTCACCATATTTCTGCATAATTTTACAAAGGTTTAATATCTTTATATTTTATTCATGAGAAATTGCACCAATACTACAATTACAGACTAATATACTATTCAAATGATTATCTTCCTTGATTATGATGTTAGAACAAATCCAGTATAAACACTCTGCTGGCACCTCACCCTTTTTTGTGAGCAATTTTCTCATTTTAATGAGTGTGTATTAAAACACATGATGTTTTTGAACAGATGAAGTTAGAGTACAAGAGGATAGTGGTTGACCGAAATGTTTTTTTTAAATGGCTAATGCCAATGCTGAAATTTACAGAGCACGGCGGCCAATGGCCTACATACAATGCTGATATCACAACAAAAAAAGTCATGTATGATTCGATTATTCCATAAAGGGTACTATCTAATATAAATGGCAACCTGTTGTTTTGGATGGATTTTTTATTAATTAATGAAATAGAAATACATTGGGTTATGCTGTAGATTTCATTACTTGATTTGTGTTTAAGGGAGAGCCTGTCAAAAGTCAGGTTATTCAACTGCATTATTCTCTACAGTATAACAATCTATATTTAATCTTAGCCAGTAAGTACGTCATTTAGAAAAGATGATAGTGACTGACGAAATTTAAAATTTAGGGCTCAAACCTAATCTTTTCACTGCAGACGTTTTTGTTTATCGGCCTCTGGAGTGCGCGCATTGACCAATGCTGCTTATCTAAAAATGTTAGATATAGGACCGATAAATCAGTCTATCACTACAAGAGTATCAGATTATGTTGTAAAATATTGTATATGCACTTTACAATACCTTAATTTGACGCCATTTTACTTTTATTTTTTTTCTCCAGCCTGCCTGTTTTGTCTATTGTTTGCTTGTGTTTTTTTCTTCTTCTGTGTTTACTGGTTGTTTGATTGTTCTGCTTTTTATTGTTTAATGC
>JAPMOB010222540.1:0-11109 GCA_029875015.1 Lepomis gibbosus | reverse complement strand
GGTCAGTAGGCAGCGTTTTCACAGAGTTAATCTCTTTTCTGGAACATAACCTGCTTGGAGCAGGTTAGCAGTTCATAAAAAAATTAAAAGTTAATAAAAGAAAGTTATGTTGAGTATGAAAACTCTTGTTCATTACATTTTATTTCATAATTGCAATCGCATGTGTTGTATTCATTGTTGCAAAACTTATATAGTTCGTTTGTTATCGTGATCAAAACCATTGATCTGAAGCTCAATGCTGATGCTGTCATGTAAATAGTTTTCTAATCAGCAATAAATATAACAATTTCTGATCAACCCATATAAATTGCATGCTTAAAACAACATACCGGTTAAAGCCCCACCCATTTCAAGGCAACTCGACACACTTCCAGGTTAAATCCCACCCACTTCCGGATTAGGCCCCCGCCCAGTCAGAGTACGGATACAGATACAGATAGTTCATATGGTTAACAGATACAGATACAGATAATGCTGTACTCGCTCATCCCTAGTAGCCAGTGGATTTTTAGCCATCACATCACCAAGTGCAATTCAAAGCTTTGGATGCAGTGGTGTAAATATCCAGCGGAGACGTGTTCTCTGGAGTGACGAATCACGCTTCTGGTGTTTCCCACAGAATGATAGTATAACTGTGGCGGCGGCCGTTGGGGGGGGGCTCAATCCTTATTGACTACCAGCTATATACAGCGTGCTAGCGTCAAAAACCAAGGTGTTTTCTAACATTAACTTAGCTCTTCTTATTAGCTAGGCTCCGTACATGCCTGCTAATAACTTCTTTAAGCAGGGTCTCTGACATTGACATCTTTGTGTTGCACAGATTTGTGCAGCTGTGAGAGAGAGAGAGAGAGAGAGCGGGACAGGTGAGAGGATGTGCTGCGTGAACGCGCTACAGCGCTCTGCAATCAAATATGATTTTAAATAGGCCTAGTAAAGACAAATTTAAAATCAATCTGTGGCGGTCAGCGTTGATATTGTGGCGGGGCGCCACAAATAAAGAATATATGGGAAACACTATGCTTCTCTGTCCGGAAATCCGATGAACGAGTCTGGGTTTGGCGATTGCCAGGAAAACAGTACTTGCCTGACTGCATTGTGCCAAGTGTAAAGTTTGGTGGAGGGGGGATTATGGTCTAAATGCTTCAGCATACCTAGACATTTTGGACAAACTTTGTGGAAACAGGACCATAGGACCATAAAGACATGGATGAGGGAGTTTTGTGTGGAGGAAGTTGACTGGCCTCCACAGAGTCCTGACCTCAACCTGATTGAACACCTCTGATATGAATTGAAGCGGCGACTGGGAGCCAGGCCTTCTTGTCCAACATCTGTGCCTGACCACACAAATGTGCTTATAGAAGAATGGTCAAAACCCATGAACACACTCCTAAACCTTGTGGAAAGTATTCCCAGAAGAGTTGAAGCTGACAACTCCATATTAAACCCTACAGATTAAGAATGGGATGTCATTAAACTTCATGTGCAGCTAAAGGCAGGCGTCTCAAAACTTTTGGTAATATAGTGTATATATCTGTTGGCAGTGGAAATATTCATGGTGTTAAGTAATGTTCACAGGCTGTCAGACTTCAGTTTATTGCTGAAGCAACATCTGAGTGTGTGTACCAGCATATATTTCAGTCTATCTCATGTACAATACCTCCCTGCATTCACAAATTAAATGAAGAATGAATCAATAAAGAATCTAATTCAGCCACAGTAGCACCGAAGGATAAAGTACTGCACTGTAGTTTGCTGTCAATGATAGATGTTGTTTATAATCTAAACTCGAATTATGTCAATTGAGGACAAAATAGGTCGAGCAGACAGTGACTGCTGTGGCTATTCATCACCTAGACGTAGCTCTAGGGATGTAGCACAGTAGTAGCCTGTGTTTACATCAGCCATCTGTTGAGCTATAAATGGACACTTTTTAAATTTGTGAGCACACATGCAGAGTATTACTATCAATTTCTTTTCCACATAGCTCATGGAGTTTCCTAAGTATTTGTGGGGTTGTTGTATTTTGTTTTTATACAATTGGCTACATGCATTTTTCTATCCTTAATACTTTTTTTTTTAATGTTCACATAGTCATCTTTACCAACATGAAGCTCAGTACAACAGTTAATCTCAGATACAAAATGCACATGAGAACATTAACTCTACACAGTGGCTTTTATGTATTTAGCATTAACCATGATTCCTTTATAAAAAAGAAACGCCACTTCTTTATTGCACAGATTTTGCTACCTTACAGTATAACATGGAAATTAATCATAAATACTACAATATGCTTCAAAATAATGTAATACAAAACTGTACATATCCACTATTTGTATAGGATATCTACAGATATATACAACAGTGCTAGTAAACCCTTCCTTCTCTTCAACATCACAACTTATGTCCTCTTGCAATTCACCTGGGAAATAATATTTTTGCATGGTTGAGCCATCCCTGCCAGTCTTCTGCAGATAGGTCCACACATCCAGATTCATTCCACATCTGATCATGTGGCTGATGGTCATAAACCTTCCACCTACATGAAGAAAAAAAATCCTTTATGGGGTAGAGGAATGGATTGAGGAGTAAAGTGGAGGAAGGGAAAGGGAAAAGTGATACCATCCTATAATGGGCAGTAAACCACACTTGTACATAGTACATAATAACCATTCCGTCAATAAGTAGAGGCTGTAATCACTTTTTGACAAATGAATTATATGGTTTGTATTGGCCAATTTAATGTATTTCAACATTTAAGAAGTACTAGGTGAGTTATTATCTGTCAAATATTACTTTCATTAATGAAATCAACATTTTTCAGGACAGAAACCTCTTTTCTCAGTGTAGACAGTTCCCTCGGTGTCCTACATAGATTGCACTTGACTATAACATTCTTATCCTTTTCTCTAACAAACTGAAAATAATTGGAGTATGTCCATCTTGTAAATGTAGAATCAGTCTCTGCAGTCACCTTAACTGGCAACACTCACAGATTGTCTTTTACTGGTGCAGTGTTGGTGAATTTAAACAAAAAACACCAATAAATTTTGGGTTAAAATGCATTGTAACGCACATTACTGAGATGTTTTTTAGTAATGTGTTATTTTACTGCATTACAGCAAGTTACACATTACTGTAATTGTGTTACTTTTGTAACTCA
Source organism: Lepomis gibbosus (assembly GCA_029875015.1). Classification (NCBI taxonomy): domain Eukaryota; kingdom Metazoa; phylum Chordata; class Actinopteri; order Centrarchiformes; family Centrarchidae; genus Lepomis; species Lepomis gibbosus. Next base: position 7,946 of record JAPMOB010222540.1, on the reverse strand, counting down.
TTACCCTCGTAATAACGTTATTTTCCCGCTGACCACCAACCAGGAAGCAAATAATAGGCTACACTGTTATTTTGAGTTTGTTACATTTGCATTGCCAAAATGCTGGATGGTTGTTGTGCTTTAGGATCCACTAATCGAGGAGGACACAAGCCTGGGCTGTGTTATGTGAGGGAATCCCCAGAAGGTAAATGTTAACATTACTGCAGTGGAGCGGCGGCAGGGACCTGAATGCTTTTGAGTAGAAATGCAGCAGTGGATGCTGAAATGTTATATGGATCAGAAGTGCCCAGTGCATTGTTGTGCAGCTTTAGAAGCTGCTTCAATAAATTAGATGTAACGTTAGAACTGTTCTGAAGTTTTTTGCTGGTTGCACAAAGTTTACAACAGTCGACAGTGTTCTTTGCATCTGTAGACTAACACACAATATTGGTGATACTTAATAGCTGTGGAAAGAACATCTGTCTCCCTCATTCTACATACTTTATTTAACTTCTTGGCTAACAGCGCAGTCACACGTTCATGTCAAGCATTGTGCGTCCAGTAACACAGTAACGTAGCATTACTTGGATTAGTTACTGTAAGAATATTACTGTTTTGGAAATAATATTCTGTTACACTACTAGTTATTGGGAAAAGTAAAGTTATCAATTCCAGTGCGAAATATTTACATTGTCCACCCACCTAACAAAGCATACAGTTTACCTGTGCTTTGAGCTGTGCATGTTAAAAAACACAAATAACAAACACCATATGCAAAGAATCCTTTGTTTGGGGCAAGTTTGGATGAGAAGGAGGAACGTGGATGAGAGGAAAGGTGGGACACACAAACTGCTCTCCAAATATAGTTGTAGGATGCAATGTTGTGACCAACAATAAATAACTAAAGCAAATTATTCTTTAATTCATATGTATGTGTGTGTGTGTGTGTGTGTCTTTCTTTGCTTCTTAATTGGGGAACGGAGCGACAGGTGCAGCATAACACTGCAAGTCAACCACAAGTTAAAAAGTTTTTTCTCAAGTAAGTCACTATTTTATTCATGAGAATGTTCTCAAGAGCTATCTATAATGAATGCTGAAGCCATGGCCTTTTTGCTATGAGCTTTTGACATGAAAGAAGGCTACCTCTAAACCAATGTAAGATTGATATAAAAAGACATCTGGAGTGCCTTCAAAGAAAACCCTGCATCTTATTTATTACATCTGTGCACACAGATTTACCTTGGCTTCAAAGTTCACAGATTAACATTTGAGGGCACCGGGTTGGTTAAACCTTGTTCTTCTGTATTGTTATGCATTTGTAACGTTATTTACAATTCATAATAAAAACATGATTACAATGTATGGTCAGAATCTGAAGCTCAAAAGGCCATTTGCTATTTTTGTCATGTAAATTATATCATTCTCTTGATTGTTCAAGTGTTTGTCTACCAGTTTACTGATGGTGTTTTAGGACTGAAAATTCACACATCAAAGACTTGTCAAAGAGCGTGTTCTGAAGCTTTATCTGTAGGTTTCTGCTTTTACAATGTCACAGATCGGCAATTATAAATTTGAGACATATGCTGTACATACATAAACATTATTGTATGATTTTATGGGCTCTAGTTGCGATGGACGACATTGCCATCTGTAGAACCAGTCTAAAAATTCTTAGCACAAGGTCTAATGTATTTTTTCCAGAGCTACCAGCCACCTCTCATGATATTCATGTCACCATGTATTTTAAGCATGGAATTTTGAGCACATGATTTCGGGTGATCCCTTGGTGCGGGACAGTGCAAATGGTAGAACACACACCACTTTGGCATTGTTAGTTTCAAAAGTAGAGGACACTAAGACAGAGGGTGAAATATGAGTTATTATGTTCTTAATCTGATTTTCACATTAATGACTATCTAGGAGGTTTACGATTATGATCTTAATCTGGTACCACGTAGAAATATTACTTTGCTACTGTTTTTCACTACCTTTGCTGTTTTTACAATCAAACAGTCTTGTGCGCACCTTCACAGTCAGGTCATCTGTCACTCTTTTCACAATTGTTAAAAAGGCAATACTATTAAATATGTTGTAGAAATAAACATCCCTTCTTCAGTCAGAACAGAAAATAATGAAGAAGAAATGTGGAAAGCCGTCTCATAAAGACCACTTAACTTCTTGCAGTTATGTTATTTTCAATGACAATAACATACACAAATACTATAACTTGTCGGAGATCTTCCCCTACCCCTTCCATTGATGTTTAATATAGAAAATGAATCAGAAGCAGTATTATTCAATATGGTCGTCTTTCATTCAGCCTGCCCCGAGTTGTGGGCAAGGGCAGGTATTTCAGGAGAGTCATACTTCTTTCTGTCTTCTCCACTAATGAGACAAATGAGCAGACTCTGCTGCTGCTTGACCATGCATGCTTAAGTAGGTGGCAACAGAAAAAAACAGGAAGCAGAGCCTTTGAAAGTTAAAACCTGTCTTAGTTTCACAGTATTATTCCTATGAATTATGTTTTTCTATTGTTCTCTGTAGTGGCAAGGACATTTGTGTTAGGTGAGCTATACCTAACTCAACCTAACCATGACTTCTCTTTACCTACAGCAATTGAAAAAGCGTCTTTGGCCCAGAACTATGTCAACAACTATTATTCCAGATGATGTGTCCTTTGGTGATCTTCTAACTTTTGTTCTGCTGTCATTGCCAGGGAAAAAAGTTGATAGTGTGCATGCTTCCCCAACTTTAACCAATTAATTCAGTTCCCAGACCTTGACCATACCTTAACAATAGCAGTTTTCAACAACCACACAATTTCCTAAACCGTGGATGCTATGCACAGATATTGCATTGTGTAAAGGAACAAAGTAGAGATCAGAGGCAATTAACCTTTGAAAAAAAGTACATAAATTAAAGTGAAAAGAAAGACAAAATAAAATTGTTGCCTAAATATAAACATTGTTCTTTCACATTAGATCAATGGTGTTTAATCATGTGCCATTGAGGGTCAAAAGCCTTATGTCCAAAATGGCTACCATTTTATCGTTTAATTTTGTGAAAAGTATTCCCTTTAAATCTCCCAAAAATCCTCACAGTGTAACACAAAAATGTTTTGTCAATAACCTGTATGAAATCTTAATTTACAACTCACAACACACAGTTATTGAGTGTTTATCATAGGGAAATAGTGAATTAATTAACAAAGAAGTGATTTTGGACACAGCCCAGGTTATGATTCCAGCCAAACATTGTCATCAGGTGTATTCACTTATTAGTTGCTTTCTCTCTTGATAAGTGGTGATATCATTATTAGAGATGACTGCCCTTCAGAGGAGCATCTCTTTTATCACCACACCACTTGCAGGGTTGTGCTTATTAACAGATACAGACAGACACAGAAATCCCAAAACTATATTATCCTGAAACATTAAAATATTATATGTTGTAATTAATTCAGCTGCGCAACTGCACTAGTAGAGAGCAAGGGTCTGCAGTCCCACAGTAGCATGAGAACTGGCTACACAAGATTTTCGCAAAGTAGCCTGTACCTTTACCAGTTTACTATTCTGGGGAAAATAGGAAGAAGTAAATGAGAGTCATTACTACCCTTGCACCTCAAAATTGCTGTAATGTCTTAAAATATTAAATATTAATTTCATTTTTAACCTAACCTCTTTACTCTTTTCTCAATCAATATGTCTAGGATCTCGAAGACCCTGCTACACACATAAATATAGTTAACAAAATGTTGGAACAACCGTTATGTAACTGATTATGTATGTCGAAATTGAATTAATTTGGCTGTGGTGAAATTAGCAACTTCAACAAAAAGGTTGCAAGTGCGTTGTCTGGTGATAAAAAAGAAGCAAATTAAGTCTGAAACTCATGCTGGCCACTACAACAGGTACTATTGTAGTGTACATGTAACCGGCTGCTACCGAGAGCGTACTGCACGGACCTTGACTCAAACCTGCGACCTCGGGTATGGTAGGAAGACATGCTGATCAGGAGGAGAAAACCCATGGACTGGCATCGGTTGCCAGTTTGTCTCTTAAGGTGTCGAGGAGTGAGGTTTACTCACTGCACATCCTCGCTGGCTTCCGTCACACTCAACGGCCTAAACATGGGTATAATTGTACCATATGGTGGTGTTGATACTTTGCCCTGTAGGATCAGCAAAATGCACAAAATATTGCTGGCTGTGTGAGTTATCTTTACCCTCTAGAAAAATGTAATCTACCTAGTTTTTCTGAAACATGATTAAGAAAATCAGTTTCTCTAAATGTATACTCTTTAATTTCTCTAAACATTTACATTCATTGGTCACACAATCATGTCTGGCCAAATGATTGTTCATTAAGAATTTTTAGAATGTGAGCTACAAACATGCTAAGCATGGCAAGAGGCATGTCACTGCCTTCGACCAGATAACAGCCTTTTGTCACAACTGGAGAAACACATCTTTTCTTTTCTTTTGAATGTCAATGGGTTGCATGAAACTGCCTGAAGGTAATTTTACACACCACTGATACAAAACGTATTTTAGCTGTTTCATACAGAATTAGACAAGCTGTGGTGTTAGCAAGGAAAATTGGATTATGGCGGATATATTTTAATCTCATGTGTCAATAGTTTAACATACCTTATAAAAAGACAGGGATAAGAAGACAATAACATGCAGACCCCAAGACAACCAATCAAGAATGCAACATAGCATTGGATGTTTGGATGTTCTTAAATATGAGTTGACATAAAACAGTTTCTAGGGATTATACTGTATAGTCCCTCAAGGATAAGGTCAAAAATAGAATGCAAATTCCTTCCTTTCCACAGTTTTTTCTTACAAGCAACATGACCAAGGCCTGGTTCTTCCAAATATGTGATCAGTTACACTCTTTATGGTATATCATAAAAATCATGTGCTAAAGACCAGTTATAGCGAATTAAGAAGGAAAACTCTGTCAAATAATTAAAAACAACAAAATCACAATGTAAATAAAAAGGGCACACATTTTTAATTTAGCTTAATGAGTTTTGGTTAAAGTTGCAACAATATGTGGCTATTTCATTGGGTTGCATTTTAATTTACATAAGTAAAGGAATTTTGGCACTATTTTTACACTAAGTAGTTGAAAAAGGGATGGTGTGAAATATAAAGGTATCACCATATATTTGATTACAGCTTGTGCTGAGCAACAGTGTTTTTGGATAAAGATACAGACAGAGGGTTGGTGAGAACTGGTGGCTGCTCAGTAATAACAAAAGTGAACTTTTATTAAAGAAAGTTATGAGTAATCTGACAACTAAAATGATAACCTGTGGACAAGGATGATTTCTTTATGTTTTCTGTAGATTCAACAAAGCCCCTCCTGCCTTGGTCTCATTAGTGGTGGATTCTCATTACCTGCAATGCAATTTTCCCTTGATCCCCTGACAGTTGAGATCTGTGCTCAAGGGATCTAGGGTTGCGATGTCTAAACATAATATTTCAAATGTGTTACATAGCATGATATATAAATAAATGTATAGCATTTACACCTGCCATTATGTTGGTTTTTTACAATACCTTAATAGTCTATGTTCTGATGTTTGTTTGCTATCAAGTTGTTTAGTGCTGTTATTCATTTTGTGTTGATTTGGAAGGTTACACCTTACTTTCAGTGGGAGCTCTTTTGCTTACAATGTTTTGCACTTATGATGACCTTGTCTAATGTGTCCCAGACTCACACTAATACACCAAGTGTATGCTGCTGTGAAATGGGAAATGGGAACCCAGAACCCGGAACCCGGAAGTGAGTCGGGTTGTCTGGAAATGGGCGGGGCTTTAATTGTATGTTATTTTAAGCATGCACTTTATATGGGTTGATCAGAAATTGTTATATTTATTGCTAATTAGAAAACTATTAATATGACAGCATCCGCATTGAGCTTCAGAAAAATGGTTTTGATCACGATAACAAACTATATACAGACCAAATTTTGCAACAATGAATACAACACACACGGTTGCAATTATGAAGTAAAATGTAATGAACAAGAGTTTTCATACTCATAATTTTCTTTTTTAACTTTTATTTTTTTTTATGAACAGTTAACCTGCTCCGAGCAGGTTATGTTCCAGAAAATAGATTAACTCTGTGAAAACGCTGCATACTGACCAATCAGCTCTCTGGAAAATGACATCACCATCTGTAGGAAATCCCACAGACTGTTCATAATTAAGTGATGACCATATTTTATACTTTTGATATCTCATTTAGTACAAACATTTGGGGTAGGGATGTGGTTGAACAGTATAGTCCCTTTCTTCTACTCAGCTCTAAGGCTACTTGTAAAAAATAATGTTGAAGGTTAACAGTTAACGTTATGAAGATATAAGAGTATTTTTGTGCCCAGGGTGGGACTAAATCAATGAGAAACTTTTTATGTGTGCATGTGTGTGCCTTGTGTACTCATAAGTGTGTGTGTTTTTTTACACTACAAACCACTCATCAGTCTAGATTGCGCACCTGGATTGAATTTGGATTGCAAGTCCAGAAAGATGCAGATTGCTAAACTGGGAAACCAAAAACATTATTAACAGCTGGATTACCTGGGGAATCAATGTTGACGTCTGCCAGCCTTGGTCCCAAATGGAGATGAACATGTGCTCCCACCCTAATCCGTCTGGTCTCCTTCAACAGGACAGACACCACTATCCCATCAGGTGTTGACACCTTCTGCCCAGCTCTCCAACTACTCTGTAACACTAAAAGTCATTTAGAATCACTGCCTAGTTTGTAAGTATTCTGAAAATTAGCTTCATTTGTACCTCTGTACCTCTGTACCCCTGCCCTTCTGTACTTTTTATTCAGTTAATCTGTCATTCCATGAGGTTTGATGGCGTGTAAAACAGGTTGTGTTTAAAGCCTCCACTAACAATAAATGTTGCATGAGGTCAATGTGATTTCACTAGTGCTTGTCCTTCACCTTATTTGCCACACATGCCCTATTATAGGTTTGGCAGTCAGTTTAACCGCAGAACTGTAGCTCTTACTCTCATCAACATTAGTGTCTCTGCATCTCTATTTGAAATATTAAAAAAGCTCAGAAACCACTTGCAATTTGCACCTTTTTTAATTTGCACAACAGCCAATTATGGTCAATCACTGCTGTTGTTGAACTAAATACAATACTAAAGCAACAGGGAAACCATACCCATTCCCCACATGCAGCAGACAAATCAACACAGGCAACACAGGATTTCTTTTACACCACATGATTCCTAAATGTCATTGGAGCATAGTTGGAAGGCATTAGCTTAATCCATAATACCAATTTCTGAAGATCACTTTATCTACTGAAAGAGACTGCACACCTACTCCATTAACATCCAGGCTATGTCTAATGCTCAATGAGTCATTACTAGCTTAATGGCAAAATCTACAATTCTGTCTGCCTAAGGTAATGTCAAACAGAAACAAATTATACAGGTGGGTGGTTGTTAAGCGTAGTATGTGTAATCCCAATGTTCCTCATACAGTAAAATCATTGTCATTCGAACCCATCAAAAAGTTGCTCTGATTGCAGCTGCAAGGGGAAACTATTCACAGCATTTTATAGTAAATGGACTCCTCTTGTGGAGAGGACGCCCTGAATTTAGAAAATGAAGAGAAAATCTAAAAGAGCTGCTGATGATGCTGCAATTCCCTTAACTAAGTGTTTTTTATATCATTGGAAGAAAAAAATACAGTTAATGTTGTCATGTCACATTTTTAAGATTTCATATATTAGGATAGATAGATAGATCAAAAGTTCATTTATTTCAGTAATTCAACTTCAAAGGTGAAACTAATATATTATTAGGGCTGTCAACTTTAGTTGTTTAGTCGACTAATTGGTCGATGCCGTCTTGGTCGACTAACATTCTCATTGGTCGACCAGTTTTTTTTAACCTATAGAAAGAAATTTTCAGTGATTTA
>JAPMOB010222537.1:0-10754 GCA_029875015.1 Lepomis gibbosus | reverse complement strand
CTGTTGAGTTATTGATTACTGCACTAAAAAATTTGATTCAGTTATAATTAAATTAGGTTCCTTCCTAAAGTCATTGTTTTGACTTGATGTTATTTTTTTTTTTCATTTTTTCTGTTTTCTTCATTGGCTGTTATCCATACCATAATAGTCTTGACTCAATAAAAAAGGGAAATCTGAGATAAAATATTTGAAAGAGAAATGGAAAAGTAGCTAGAAACACTGGGACGCTACGTGGGGTGATACATTTGGTGTAGATTTCTACGGCTTAGAATACTAAAATAAAGTTGAAAACTGTCTTGATTCTTATCTGATACATTTTTAGCTCTGTCAAAAAACACAACACAAAACAAGCTCCAGTCAAATTCACGTGACACTCTGACGTCTCCGCAAGTGCTTCTTCTGTGAAAATACTGATACCAAAAAGTTGGGGGCCAGAAAATGCAATACTACAAGTTCCTACATATAGAAGTTCCTACACATATATAACTATATAAATAATTCCATACATTTTCACATATAGTGACTAACTTGACTAATGCAGTGTCAGTCTAGTGCATCTGTAACCCTGACAGTGTTAGTTAATGTGGAAATACCTTGGAACAGTTTTATTCCTGACAAATTATAACTACTATACTGCAACTAGATTTCATTTTCTCGCTTGTTTTAAAACTAATTCGATATTTGACAGCAGTTCTGATTGCTGGCTCTGCGTCTGGGTCAGCCCGTCCACCCATCCAGGCTGCTCATCGAGGCTCATTGACCTCTACTTCGATTTCATGCATGCGTGCCGTAGAGCTGTCATTAAGCAATGTGATTGGAATATTCAGATGACTGTTTTAATTGAAGAGAACAAGTGTTCACACATGGTGGGGCTGGCGGTGTTGTTGAGCGCCTGAGGCCGAGTCCCTGGGCGGCCCAGACCCATCTGATCACGGCTCAGTGGAGACCACGAGCCCACCAACACTACAGTAAAACCCTGGCTGCTTTTAATGCCCCGAGGCTTCCATCACATTCACATTACACTGCACACACACACACACACACACACACACACACACACACAGGCCTGCATGGCACAGGAGAGGGAGGGAAGGAATGGAAGAAGAAGGGCGGACAGGAAGAGAGTGGAGACAGGAGAGGCGGAGAGAAGAGATGAATGAAGTGAGTGACAGCATCATTTGAATCAGCAAACGTGTTAACACACACAACAAATGGGATTTAAACAATGTGAGTGAGACATGTAAACACAAACGGAATATGCTAAGTGCTTCAGTCAGCGTAAGCAGTGTGCATGCAGTAACAGCCTTTTCACAGGCATTCGTGAAGTCAAAATATAAAATAATCCCACCTCCCAAAAAAACAACACGTTTTTGGATCAGAGCAGCATCTGCAAGGCTTCCTGTCAGGCTGTGCATGACTCCAACAAGCTCCCTATATATGAAGATCTGGGCAACCTGGCCTGAAAGACAAAACACAGGGCAAAGCACAAGCCCCATGATTACAAAGCTTTATATTGCTAATACTGCTAAAACAATATAACAGCTGAGAGCAATTTCCATAAATATATGAACACTTTTACCAACTCGTCTCTTCTCTCATGTGGATTCACAACAGTTGGGCAATAAGACTTCACTGTTTAGAGACAATGCAGCACTGTAAACTGTAAACTTGTAAAAGTGAGGGGGAAGAAAAACTTTCCTCGTAGCATTCCTTGTGACAGTTATGTTACTGCAAAAATATGAAATGCACCTTTATAAGATCTAATAAAAGTAGTCATTCAAACAGTATTCCACATACAAAGTATTACACATACAAATCACTTAATAAAATGGTCATGATCCAACATTTTCATGCAACGATGCCTCATGACCAAATTCCGCCTATAGTGAATTGCAATTTTTATAAACAATGCAGCAGAGAAGGCTATCCTATTCATGCTTAACTTTTCTAATTATATGTACTTTTCATCTGGAAGTCAAAATCTTCCAACTACAACAATTAGGATATTTATATGAATATACATGTAATTGTAGATATGTTTTTTATGTTTATATTTTTATTGGTACTACTGATATCAAATGATTAGTAATAACTGATATGTGTAGGGTCACCATTTTTTGTTATATAGTATTGGTCATTTATATTGGCTTGTCAATAGAAGTTCTTTTTGTCTCTTTGCATGTACTGGCACATATTGGTTTGGCAGTGCATTGTTTTGAGATTTTATTATAAGTGCTTATGCTGTCCTGTTTCTTTCATTTTAGCAATTTCCCTTACTTGCAATAACAACTTTATTTTTTGGAGAAGCATAATTTTGCAGTAATTTATGTAGACTTTTATAATACCTTTGTGTGCATTGTCGTTTGCACGTGCATAAAAGCTGGAGAGGTAGAAAACCTTTTCATCTGGTGTGAGAATGTACACAGAGCAGATAGATATTACCTCCCTGTTTTCTGGAAGTTTTTTTAGCATGAGACAAGTCTAACGTTAAATTGTCAAATTTAGCATGAAAGATCTTGGCATTGCTGCAGTCTGCTTCATCTGAGTGTTGTCTCTTGAGGAAAAATCCTAAATATCTTCTGCGGTCTTGTACATGGATTAAGAGAGAATTATTATTACACTGAGGGTTGTTGGTTGCCAGGATCACTATGGAGAATGAAATGGCTGAGTGATGCTGGGGTCTGCTAGCCCTTCACCCCCTCACGCCTGGTCCTCTTACCGTGCTCAGGCACCTCCTGTCCTGCCCAGATCACCCACTCCTCATCCGCATTAATTGGCTGTCAAAAATGTGCTGAATTAACGGATTAATGAGCGTGGATTTGAATCCTAAGTTTGGCAAGGGGGGGATGTTTCCCTGCCGTGGCGCAGGCTCCCCCTGCCTCCCCTCTCGTGTGCGCAGGCCTGTTACAGATATGCATCCAGGACATTTGAGCGGATTGCATTTCATTAGTTTGATTTGAGCGGACAGCACTAAGCTGCTGAGGGCTCTGCGCTGACAGCTAATTACAGGAATCAGCCTTGTCCACTGATAGAGAACAATGGGCTGGGATGAGCCCGCCTCGCCAGGGGGACCGGCCCTGCATACATCTCCAGCATTTGGCTCCCATATAGTCCCCAGTATGGAGAACCATTACTTGTGTTAAAGGATATGGAAAGCCTAATTGACTGCTACCTTCCTCCTCAGCTCCCAACTCTATTTCCAGACTGTAACAGAAACAATGATAGAGAGATAGGAAAAATGGCCCTCTTGGCAACCTGAAGTGCACCCACACGCACCTCCCCACCAACTACACCCCCCTCCTCACCCATCCCCACTGTTACCCTCCAAACCACAGCGTCCTTCATCCCCTCGCCCAGGCCGGCCGGCCAGCCAGTCGGCTGCGTGCATAGGTCTGTCCGCTTCCATAACTCCGTCCATCTTTAAATCATCAACATTAAAACACGCCGCTCACTCATGTGAACACTTTCCCCCTTAAAAGAGAATTAAATGGATTAGCGCAAACGTCAGTAAATTTAGCGGTGCATTACCCTTGCAACATTCCAAATGGCAGATCTCAGTCAGACAACTGGATTAGCTGAGTTCCTGCTCCCTGCCCGCCGTTATCTTTTGTCAGGAATCATGTTTTTTTTTTTCTCTCTCTCTCTCTGTTCTTCCACCGACCACGCAAAGAAGTTTTCTTTTATTTCCATCTCTAATGATCAACTTTGTTTGTAAAGCTGAGTAAAACTACTTTGGCTCTTCTGTGTTCTTTTAAGCCGCAGTACCGTAGGTGGAGGCAATTTTAGACAGGGTCTCTGTCTAGTGTGTGCTCCTCTGTCTCGTTTGGGAGGCATTGATATGGCCAGTGGCTAGTGGCCAGGTGCACTGACACAGACTATTATTTTGGGAGCGAGTAGCACCATCTCTCAGCTTTTTGTGCCATTTTCAGGTCAGGCCTTTAGGTCATTTTCCCCTACAGATTCTACCAGTCTATTTTCTGGTCTGCTGATGGAAGGTAATCACTGAGAGGCTGATGGTGGTGCTGGCTGTGTCTGCATGTGACCATGTCATCTCAGCTCAGTGACAGGGCCTGCGGTGGCCAGCGTCTGCCAGGGGAGCGCAGAGAAACAGGCAGAGCCCATCGCCTGGTCCGGGGGGTCAATGTGAGGTGGCCCCTGCGCTGACTGACAGGACACTGAGGTTTGTTAGGGAGATTTGTCCCTGCCGCGGATCTCCTGTCGGCCCGGTTGTGGCACTCGTGTCAATTTGCACCCCACGCACGTCGCCAGTCTAGCTGACAGGTGAGCGGTGGTATGGCGTCCTGTCCGCCTAATTGTACCCCGCAGTCCTGCCTGTGTGTGGGTGCAGAGAGGATGGCTGAGGCCCAGGCCTGTTAGAGCCCTGCTTGCCCTGGCGGCCAGGCCCAGAGCAGCCTTCCCAGCATGGGAGTAATCCAAGGTGAGGGCCTGTCGCTCTGTCAGCTGGTTGTCTACCGGCTGCAGAGAATGATGGACACGCTGTACAGCACACAAATATGTATTCTGAGCCTGTCGTCTGGACATGGTGGCGTGCACAGCGAGCATGCACGTGCAAACACAAAGACCCATTCACAACACAAACAATAAATCAAATTACATTTACATGAATTCCAGGGTAAGGTAGATACACATGTATTTATGTCATGCATGGTGTATTCTTTAGGGAATTTAAAGCCTTCAATGTGGGGGGAAAGGGGGAGAGGGAGGTTGTAATTGTCAAATTGTCCATCTTTGAATTCCCCAAAGAACTTTATATGTAAATATGTTGAACACAGTTCTTAAGCAATTCCCATGTTTGGCTTCCCAGCCACAATACATGATAAATGGGCAAGAATCAAAATACAGCCATCCCTCACATACCCACTTTTGTGATGTGAGCTGTCCCCCTGAATGCTTTAAAAATGATCCGACATGTGTAACAACAGACAGAAAATGAAGCCCTCCTAATAAATGCCTTTGTTTGCTCCCACCATTTTTTTTTCAATAATGAATCGATGATGTTAGCTTGTTTGATGAACAGTGTGAAGAAGGTGTGTATGAGGCGTGTGTGTGTGTGTGTTTGTGAGGGTGAAGGGAGGGTGTGTGGGGATAGTCGGGGAGGTGTGCCATTTCCTGGCTCATGAAGGCCTCGGTGCCAGCTGCACGGGGCTGGTGCTGCTTCCTGGGGGCAGATGCCTGCAGTGCTGCCTCCATGATCCCATCTCTGTTCCTGCACCAGCCCCTGCAGTCTGCTTCACGCCCCGGGGGGGTTGAGAGTGGTGGTGGTGGGGGGAACACACACACACACATATAAAGACATACAGCCCTCAAATGCTTGTGCACGCACAATCACACAGAGTACATATGACTGGAAGTGCAAATACACACACTCTCTCTCTCACACACACACCTTCTAGGCTCTGGAGCATTAATTAGGCAGCCTACAAGTCTGCCACACCATGGTATACCTCCATCACATGCTGGAAAACAGGCAGAGAGGACGAAGCACAACACACACACACACACATGTTGCAAAATTCTGAGGAATTGGGAGGTGCGTCCGGACCCCAACAACAGAGAGATGAAGAGAAGAGATTCCAGTCGCTTTTTTTGCCTCTGAACATCAACTCCTCCTCGCCTTCAACCGGCTCATCCATCGCTTTCATCACCCATTCCCTCTGTCTACCCTCTCCTCTCCAGGCACGTTGTTACTGACACCACACTGGCATCCAGAGGCCCCGGCGGGTATTGCAGCCTCTCCACCACAGTTCCCCACCCCCCACCCCAGTCTATAAATGGGCTCTAATTAACCACAGCACTGTACCTTTGGAGATGTTGTTTGGAGTGTTTGTTGTCTTGTATCTATAGGAGTCGCTCCTCCCTGGGACTGAAGGAGGTTTGAAGGTCTTCTTGCGTTTTGATCATAATACACAGTTATAAAATGGCCAGCATTTGAAAATGACATGCTGGTAAAACTATGACATGACCTAACCTGGGTCAGGCTGCTGCAAGATTTGATTTTGGACTTGTAATGGAAATGAAAACACCTCTAGTTTTCTATGATGTAGGTTCCTTTCTGACAACAATGACTGTTGTTTTTTATGTGTTTTTAATGTTTTTTGTGTGTTTGAAGATTGATGGTGAGGATTTTACTTGACAGTCAACAATTACGCTTTGCCTGAAACTCGCTGATATTATTTATGTAAAATAAAGGCATGCTGCTGCTTGATTTTAATAAAACAAATATTAATCAAAGATCATTTTACTCAAAAGACTTAACATTTCAATTTATACATTTTTTGTAATTTTCTTGTGATTCCATTTGCATATTCCATGACCTCTTATGGGGCCCCTGAGCTTGGGAAAGGATGCCTAAACATATTAGATTTCATGTTTATTTTTTTTATAAAAGCACTTTATTTACTCAAAATACAGTAGGGTACATTCAGAGACAATTGATTATGGACTGAGTGGACAATATTTGTGATTTGTCTTGACTTGGCGTCAAATTGTCAAATTCCAAAATACAATAGTAAAACTAAGTAATAAGCAATCAGGTATGGTGGCAAAGGACCAGTATCATTCTGTAAAAAGGCTTCTGATAGTAATGACTAATCTAAAAAATCTACATTACGACAAACTTAATAATAATAAAAACAGACACGATGGTCATTTTGATTGATTATTGGATTCAACCTTCAAGTCTCTGCATTTTGATTTTTGTAGCAAAATAAAATAACAAGTCATCCAATGACAAGCTCCAAGATAAGAAAATAGAATATGATATAAAATGTAAAGTTTATACAATTTGTTGTACATTAGGTAAAACATACAAAACACTGTCATCTTATATTTCTTGTGTCACATTTATTAATATGTTTTCTCCATTTCAAAGACTGGACATCAATCTCAAGGACCCTAAATGATGAAATCAATGATAAGTGAACAGAATTAGACAGTGTAAACACTGCACGGTTAGCATTCTCACTCTGTGTGCGATTGGGCCCGCTGCAGAGGGCTGTGGCAGCTGTCTGAGCGCGTGTTTAGCCCATATGGGGCAAAAATGCTCATGGTGCACTGATTTCCGATAGGTCTTCACCTCCTCTGCTGCTCATGGCCTGCGGCTCCTTCCTCTTTTTCCTCCTCCTCCTTCGCTTCGTTCAATCAATTGACTGACGCCACTGACCAGCTCCCACAGCACGCTGCCGGGGGAGGGAAGTTATTGGACTCGTGTGTGTGGGTGTGTGTGTCTGCACTGGATCCCTCCAGTGGAGTTGTACATGCAGTAATCTCTGAATAATCTTGAGACAGGAAAATAACTGATACAGTAAACTTCTGTGGAAGGTTGCTGTGTTAATGATGTGAGTTTGTGTTCAAATATGCATTTCTAAAGATTTATTTTGAAAAATCTAAACATGCTCTCCTATTATGTAAAGCACAGGCAGGGTTCATAGCACAGTGGCTGTGAAACCTTTAGGAGCTTTTTCCCATCATGGGGATATTAATTCAGTGTAATCACTTTAGAATGTCACTTCAATTAAATAATTTGACTTAAGTTTTTACGTGAAGGTAAGGAGTGTTCCTTAATATGCATTTATTAAATTTCAGATAGAAATTTCTGAAAGGTATAAAGATTAAATCTGGTATGAATTCAATTTTTTGGGAATCCTTTAGGGCTACAGTGTAAAGGTAAAATACTGTAAGTTGTGAGGTTTCTCAAAGGTTTAGTGTCAATAAAACAAAGTTTTCACCCGATGTCAAGATTTTTAGACACTGGGAAATTAAATTAAGTCATTGTAGAGGGGATCGGAAAAGTCACTAAATCTACAGCTGCTCGCAAAGCTGCCAAATAGGAAGATGAGATATAGCGAACAATTCCACAACCCATTGTGCATAGCTTCCAGAAAGGAGAAGATAAAATTAAGCTGTGATTTAATTAGGTTTTTAGTGCATCTACACAATTCAAGAATTGCTGAAGTGAGAAAATCCAACATGGTTCCAGACTTTAAAAGGACAAACACAAAACATGAAAGAAATAGAATCTTAAAAAACAAAATTTCATCAGTACAAACAAAGAGAGAGAGATTCACATCAAAGCAACAACATACTACAAAAATCAATGGCCAAACACAATTTCATGAATAACCGATATAAATCCATAAATGCACCCGGATGTGAGCTTTAAAAGTTCCTAGCAGCATTTGACTGTTACTCATTTTAACTAGTGTCTATTCTGTTATGCAGTGTAATTTTATAACTGCATAATATTGTGTATGCTCTTATAACTTAAATAATCTACAATTATTATTCTAATTATAATAAAAACAATTATAATATTAACAGGTTGTTGCAGGTTGTTTACTGCTCCGATATTACTTATTTATGCGGATTAATGAAAAGATTAGTCAATGACCCTGGTCTAGATCAAATATCCCCAGAATAATTTGAGGATACGTTTGCATTTCCCCACAATCACAGCTGGGCCTCTAAAACCTTTACAGGAAAAAACACACTGCTGGTTTGTTAACTGTTTTTCTGTTGTGAGCCTGTTCTTCACCTTTGAGACAAAGGAGGTGTAGAACCAGGTGTGTGATAGAGAGTACCTTCCTCTGGGAATGAAAGGTGCCTGCTGTCATGGCCACCAGCACAGGTGTGTGTGAGTGTGTGTGTGTGTGTGTGTTACAGTTAGTGTGTGGCCACCACCCCAGGGAGCTGGTCAGCTGTTGTTTCATACAAGAGATTACACAGCTTAATCAGGCAGCCAGATCAGGTGCAGCTGATGCTGTGGAGTCTCACCGCACACAGACAAACACACACACACACTAACCCAACCCCACAACACACACACACACACACACACACACACACACCCCTCCCTTTACACCCAATTAGCCCCGTTACCTTGCCCTCCATGCCAAGGGACCACAAACACACACCCACCATATACAGGTAAGAACAGCCTCATTGGTGTGCAGGCCCATACATGTTGCATAACAGCCCACACCCACGCTGCATAGTGTAATCACAAACAGGTCACATGCAATTTATACTAGACTCCAATATTTATGTAGAGCCAATACATTCCTTTTCATTAAAAACACATCTTATCTACTCAGTGTGGAAATGTAGTCTATATTTTAATAGATTAACTATCTACTGTAGAAATGACACAAATGCTAAACTAGAATCAAATTTCAATCACTGTTATCCTTATTTCATTTGAAAGTTTGGGGTAATATGTATTGTCACATGAGAAATGATTTGGCTAAGGTCAAACACAGATTGTGGTCATGGTTAACTTCTCTCCCATACACTTTTTATTCCCACTTCTCTAATCATCCCGCTATGGGTATTCACTCTATAGCTAAACCAACCAGATCTTGTCGCAATGTCCATCAGCCAATAATTCAGTCACTTTAACATAAAATGTCTTCCCTCTCTGTTGCTGTCAGCTGTCATTTCAGTTCGAGATCACTGCGGCTCTCATCCACCCCGTTCGCCTCCAGTTAATCATATCCAGGCCCAAGTCAAGCTCATCAGATGTCCACTCCTCATCACATCCAGATCTTCAGCTTTCTCTTCATCCCATCACCACCACCTGTTTCTAGACTCCATCAGGGGGATTTGTGTACTGCTTAACGGTTTCACTACACCCCTTAAATACCATGATGTCACGATGGGGTCTAATCGCCAAAGGCTATTCACATTTTTCATATTCATTGTGCACATGTCAATAAATTTGGCTGATGGTGTTCTGAAAGACAAGGAAATAGATTGAGAGGGATTTAACAGGGTTGAGCTAGAGCAGGAAACTATGCAGCCAGTTAGCCCCAGGAACCAGAAATGAGATATGCTAGCACCCTTCCCCTCACCTTCCCGTTCCAAACATGTAGGACAACCTGAACAGCTAAATGGTAAACAGAAATAAACTATATGCGGTAGAGCAGCGGTGAGGATGAATTTGAGTTTAGAGGTCTGATAGCGGCAGCAGAAACCCCTTTATCCTCTCCCAGAAGGCAGCAAGGTAAACAGTCGTTGGCTGGGATGGGTACCATTCTTTAGTATCCTTTGCGCTCTGTAGCCACATCACCTCCCTGATATCATTAGCCATATTTTCATGTAATTGTTATGCAAATTTTCAGCAAAGTTTTGAAATGTAGCAAAAGAGAAAAAACTAAATGCCAAAAAGGTGCGTTTTCATCAGCTGGTTTGGAGCGAACAAACCAGGCTACGGCAAGCGCAGTCACATCAGTGGTTGACGTTACACATGGCTATAATAAAAAAAGACGTATGGGTTCCCAACAACTAACAAAACCAGTCACATGGACCTGAGGACCATTGATCTTGATCACAACCCACTCAATTAGCATACAAGCGCAGGCATAAATAAATGTAGAAATGTGGAAATGCATAAATAAATATATATAGAAATCCAATAATCGGCGATTATCGGCGCCGATATTCAGTACTTTTCCAGATAGACGATATCATTGATTAAAGGGGCTCTGATGCAGCTCTCTCAGTCTGTACACACCACTCTAGCCCCTTTTCCACCAAAGCATTTTGAGAGCCGGTTCGGAGCCGGTGCCTACTCGCGAACCAGTTCTTTGTGTTTCGACAGCCAAAGAACCGGTTCGCGGCCAGGAAAACTGGTTCCAAAGCGGCACCAACTCTTTCCTGGACTGGAACCGTTCTTTTACCACGTCATGCCGACGTAGGGGGCAGGGGGCGGGGTTATTGTAACCAACATCACAGTG
>JAPMOB010222535.1:0-18199 GCA_029875015.1 Lepomis gibbosus | reverse complement strand
TTCTGGCACATTATACATTTATTTATGTATTATTAATGTGCATTGTCCCTGATAAATAAACCTGAAATAAATAAATAAGTTGAGATTTACAAGAAATATTTTATTGCTACTGTGTAAAGGGAATACTGCTGTTGGTAAAAAGCACCTTATTTGTTTAAAGTGTTTGCAAAGCACATGTTATTGCACTTTTGTGCAATAGCAGTACGTTTAAATCAAAAGTGTGCATTACACTACTTTAGAATTCATTATTCAATTTTGCACATAACAATGTGATTAATCACGATTAATCACAAGAAAATCACGTGATTAAATGTGATTTAATATTTTAACCATTGCCCAGCACTAATATATAAAGGATAGAATATAAATAATAAAATAAAATAGGTCTTTAAATGCTAATGTGTATATTGGCCTGTTGTGGGTTGTACAAAAAAGGGATTTTTTTTTTTAAACATGTGTAGATGTTACATAACTTTGTACAGGCTGGAGTGCAAAATATCAAAATGTGAAGAGCAAAGATTCACAGAGGGTGAGACAAGACCAGAGTCAGAGAACAAAGTTCACTATCCTAATGACCTGAGGGAAAAAACTTTCTGAGCGTCTCTGTGCTGAACAATTAAAAACAATTTCACATTTTATGAATGACAAAGGGGATTCAAATCAATAAAGTTATCAATCATTCTCTGACTAAAAAACATTAAAAGAACTGACTAAAAATCCTAAAAGCATATCATGCACTATGTACCACAGTCAGAGAAATACTTTAGCAGTAGCTCTGCAGAATACCTTAGTGAGGTCACAGATCCTCAGAAGGTCGTTCTGGGCCTTGCCTTCATAAACCCGCTGACGCTCCCGAGCAACATCGATATCCTCTTCCTCTGCAGATAACGACTTCCCCGAAATAAGCCTGGCGGAGAGAAGTCAACCACAGTTGGCATAACACCCTTCATTAAAATTAACATGAACTCGCATGACAAATTATCTCGGTCAAAGTTTAAGCTCAGTGAAACAATCTCTTCAATTTTCACAAATAGTGAGAGCCACAGGCAGTAGTTTCCATGGCAACCTTGCCTTTCGAGTAAGTAAACACTCAGGCAAACAAAAACAAAAATAAATTTTAAAAAATCGAGTAATATTTGCCAGACAGATTCACGCTTCAACAGATGTTTTTTTTTTTTAAATTTATAAAAATGAATATGAAGTACATAACAAATTAAAATGGGTGAGTAGAGGAAGGAATGGCTTGTCTGCCTTAAACAAATACTGGATGAAAATAAACAACTTTTTGGGAAAACACTGAAAACAACAGTAAGAAACACAAGGTCACTTTCAGATAGAGAGAAACTTTTTTTGGCCAAGATTTTGAGTTAATTTACTCAAATATAAAACTTTTTGACAGATGCCATTACCTCGGTTTGCAGAAGAACTTATACTGGATGAGAATTGTGAGGGCAAACATGACGACTCCCTGGATGACCATGGCGCAAAGGTTCTTCCCCACCATTTCCCAGCTGAGTGGGTCCTTAAAACGGTCTTCTCCTGATTGGATGGGGGGGGAAATGAGTTTAAAGACTGGAAAAATGCTAAAAAACAAAGTCAATACACACAGGAAAAAAAGTTAAGTAATTAAATGCATTAATGCTGTGTGTGTCATTTCGTGTTGATTTCCAGCCCTTATCTACAAGCTCAGGGGACGATTTTGCAGAAACATTGTCAAAACAAAAAGGAACTGCCAGATGTGTTTTTTTCTTTCATGGACAGCCAAATACATCATCTTTGTCAAAAGTTAGCTGGAATGTGTCAGCGCTTTGAAGTGTTTTTGAGACATGTTCATTGGTGAAAGCCAGCAGTTTAAAATGCCACTTAGCCTTAAAAATAAAATATGTACTTCCCCTGTTGAAGCTTCTTTTGGCTAATGAACACGTAAGTAAACTGCTGACAGCTCCCCCCCTCCTCACTCTAATCATTGTTAATTCTGCCCTCTCTTTTTCCTGCCTCTCACAGCTTCTGCAACCCATGAGCCCGAGGGGGCAGAGTAAGGAGACAAGGAAAACGAAAGCGCTTTCAGTCTCATTCTCTTGTAAATAGCCCCTCTCCACAAAAGCCCTTTAAGGTTGTGATTGCTTTTCTTCCCCTGCTCTCCGCCGCCACCGCAAATGATTCCTCAAACTGCTATTTCCTCCTCCATCTGTCTACAGATAAGTCTCCTCTTCCTCTCTGATGTGCCTCTTTGGCTCTTGATGGCCCCCTCAACCTCGGCTCCACCTGTACAACCCAGGCCCCCTCTTCTCCCTTTCTCTTGTCTAAATTTAACACATGTAGAGAGAAGAGCTCTCAAGGTGCTGTGTCACTGGTTAAACATTTTCTTTGATGACGGCATGAAGAACTAACACTTTCAATGTAATAGTGTAGTGTCACTTTAAATGGATGGCCTGTTGTTTCAGTGTTGTTTAAGGGTCTAATACATGGGGAAGACAAATTAGGTTGTTTAATATTCAAAGGTACCCTGTGGAGTAGTGTAGAAATGGTTTAAATGTAGCAATGCATGTGCACAAGCATAATGCACGTGTGTACAGGTCATGTAATGCACATTCCTGCCAGTGTTTTCACACTATTCCACCAATTTTCAGGTGACGGTATTGCGGAATAAATGCAGCAATGAACCAGGATGAGCAGCGAAAAAGAAGACTGCTTGCAGGTAAACATGGATGTAAACAATGCAGGTTTAACATTTCCCAAAGTTCGGCTTTGCAGTTTTATTGCAAGAATACATGCAATGGGAAATATTTAGGAAGGGTTTCCGATCCTTTTTATGTGCTAGACAGTCAAATTGTGTTTGTCCTTACTCACTAAAGGACAGCACTGAGGTTTTTCACTGGTAAACACAGCGATTTCTTTAGAACTCGGACACAGGATGAGAGGCTGAGGGTTGAAATTGTTATTGCACTTTTAACTTACTATAGCAGGTGGTCTTTGCTAAGCAACACGAAACAAGATAAAACAATGCAAAACCCTGGTATTGTAACTCAAATTTACCTTTTAGTTTTCCTGATTTGCTTATTTTCCCTGACGTTTTATGGCTCAGATCAGCTCCATTCCAGTGTGATGTGACTGAAGCAGGCGGTAACACTTATTAAGTAAGCTGTTATTATTAGTCTATTTTTATCTGTTTACAGAAGTAATCTCATCAAAGGAGTTTGAAAGTTTTAATCAAAATCACCCTGCTTGTTTTTCACAGCTCATTTAATCACTGAAAACATCAGGTCATTTAACTAATATTCCTCTTGCAGTATAAGAAAACGCTTGCATTTCCAAATGTGTTTCTTTTATTCAAAATTTAAAGTTCAGCAGTAGAAAATGCTGTGTCAAAAGGCCCAACATCAGGTCTTTGCTGAATCAGATCCGATCCAAATCAGTTTTAAAACGAAAATGATCTCCGTCCACACCAGCGTTTCAGAACTGATCTCCATCTTCATTAAAACGACTGAAAACATAAAGTGGCCTTTCATGTACGCTGGGCATGCGTGTGCCGGTGTAAACATGAGGCATATGGTCTACTCCGTCTGTTTCGTCCAAAGAAGAAAGTACTACAAGAGATGAAGAACCACAACAGATTTTTTATTGCATGGACCGACAAAGAGGTGGAACTGTTACTGAGAGTAGTATGGGAGTCCAGAGCGACACTGGCGCCGAAAAACAGTCGCAAAGTAAATACGGCGACATGCACAGTACAAGTAAAAAAGACTTATTTGCACAGTACAAAATATTTTAATAAAAATGCCAAAACTAAAACACTGTCAGTAGCATTGTGTCTTTGCTTTGCATGACTGATAAAACCCAATGAGGAAGCCAAATGTGAGTGTCTGTGTCATTTTTAAAAAAAAAAGTCTTCTTGACCGTCTAAAACGCTATCCTGGAGTTTTAAAACGAAATAGTCAGCAGCATTTTTTTTATTTCTCCCTTTTGGGTCTGAGGATTCTGCTCTTTAGTCCGGAGATGCGCACATAGCAACAGGTCTCCGTTTAAAAAGGAAAACGTAGCACTATTGGATGAGGCCTCAGTAAATAACCCTGCTTCGGAAATATCTCCCAATGTGTTCTGTTGAATGACAATGAATGTTTGTTTACAAGAAAACTCCACAGGGCACCTTTAAAGTACAGACCTGTTCATTCACATTCTGCTGAAATCATGTTGTAAGATATATTTTAGAACAAAATAAGTGCACGCAGGTAAGCAGGTAGGTATACAGACAGGCAGGTAGGTTTATTACAGTCCTGCATCAGCCACAGAAACCAGATTTTTTTCATTTTTTTGCAGAGCATTTGATTTATTGATTGCTGTTGGGATGTTAAAACTTACTTCAACAAAAATAGGAGAAAAAAAATCTAAAGATAAATTGCTTACCCTAACATTACTATTACACAAAGTTAAATATTAACATGAGTATTTTTTTCTCGAGGACTACTTGATATGCTGATAGTGGTGGTGGCCTCTTACCAAAACCGCTGAAGAGGGTGGCCATTGCCTGGTTCTTGGCCATGTCAATTAGCCCTCTGCCCAGACAGAAATGTGGGAATATGAGCAGCACCTGCTTCACTATGTTGTTGATGCGGGAGACATTCTGTAACACATAGAAAATGCACATAATCACACACACACACACACACAGAACATACAAATTGGTGGCAGACAAACGCTTTGAATATTTAAGCCCTGACTGGGAATTAGCAAGCACAAGCCCAATATGATGACTCGCCGCCTTGAATCAGCAGGGCCAGCGGCGTGAGAGGTTTGGAAGACAGAGTATAGCGCCCTGATGCAAGCGTGGATAATTAACAAACATCCTGCACTCCATTTGCATGCTGAGTGCTGGTGTGTTGCGGGGCTCCAAGTGGCACGCAGAGGGAGCGCGGAGCATCTAAGATCAGCTACCTTCTTGATGCTGGAATTTCGCAGACGTTAGCATACTGTGTGATGAGTGAGGGAGCACTCGTACAGTATGTGTAAACACAAACTGAGGTGGTGCTCAGGTAAGCAGATGTTCATCCTTCAAATCATAACTACAGTAAGGGTAGAAGGAGCACCCGGAGACCAAAGAGCTACAGCTGAAAAATAACAAAGTGTGAGAACACCTCCTCTCTGTGTGTCTGCCTCGTTTCTTTCTTCTAAGAACAAAGAGACGGATACATTCAAACACAAAGGCAAAGCATATTGTTTCACTGTTTCACAGAGCATACACAAAAACCCAGTCTTATCTTGACAGGGCATTTCCTAGCTACAACTCGTCTTTCTCCCCAAAAATTGCACTGTCCCTTTCTTCCTCCCTTTCCTCCTGCTCGAGGCTACGATTCAATGACGGCCCAGTGAAGCACAAAAGAAATACTTAAATAAATGAAGACACAATGAATAGGGCTGTAACAAAGTGGCTGAAATAAGGAAGGAAGTACAGTAAGTTGAGGGGTGGGTAGATGGGGTGGGGGGTAAGAGAGGAAAAAGTAGAGAGAGGGAAGGCAAAATATTACTACGTTTGGCGCAGCATGGCGTTCGAAAGCTAGATCATGCATTATGCATTCTGCTTCATTGCAGCAAAGTCTTCAAAGCTCTTGCATACATGGAGGGAGACTATAAATTCATCATTTTTGGGCAGGCCCGAGCAGAGAGTAGGTGGGGCGGGGGTGGCAGTGCATTTTGTTAAAGCTGTGTGCAAGATTTCCAGATGATGGCCATTATTGTCGCAGAATTTATTCATGGGTGCGTGTAACTGCTCTGTGATTTATTAGTTTTCCTGACTAAACTTTCAACTGGCAGTTGAGGATGAGTGCACCAAGCCGTATGAGTCTGTCAGCCTTAAAGAAAAACAACAATCCAAATGCAAGATTTAAAGATATTTTTGTCAAGTAAATTGTCTGTCTACTCTTTACAGGAATAGTTCGACGTGCTGGGGAATTTGCTTTCTTGCAGAGAATTAGATGTGAAGATTGAAACCACTATGTCTGTGCAGTATGTCGCCAGAGCCAATAGCCATTTGGCTTAGTTAGCATAGACTGCAAAAAGGAAAAAGCTAGGCCGGCTCTGTTCAAAGTTGATAAAACCAGTAGCTCAAAATTCAAGCCGAAGAGCTATGCTGATACCTTCTATGCAAAGTTCTTTGGCCCCAATCTAAAATCAAAATTTATGCGGCAAAACACTCCAAGTCAAAAACAAGAAAGCAATCTGACTTAATCGTCTCCACTTGTGGCAAAACATACGGTATTGTACAAGATCAAAAGTGGGCACATAATCTGTGAGATGATTTTCTTTGCATGAGTAGGTGGTCACTGGCCTGGTTTCTCTCAGGCAGATATGAGAGCGTGATGAAAAGGCTTCATTGATCATGATGTCAAAGCAAACCTCCAGATGTGTTCAACAATAATTCATCATTCCTTTTCATCTGTACTTAAACATTTGCTTGAGGAACGAAAAGTACAAAGAACTGCAATCACAATTCATATCTAAGAGTAAAATAGCGTGTAAACGTGGTGGACAGATCATTTGAAAAATGGAACCCTTTGTTAAATTAATCCGTATTCATTACATTCAGAATAATCTGTGAAAGATCACGCCAACAAAACACAACAGGGAAAATATATGTGTTAAATTGCTGACATTTTTATGACTAATTCTTCCACCAAATAATTGCTCATACTAATGGGAAAACGGGAGCTAAGGTGTGTTCAGGAACATTATTTTACATGATCAATTCCAATGAATAGTTTACGCTTAAATGCATTTCCTTAGGCAGTTTTTATAGTTGACTTTTATATCCAGTCTTTCCATTACAGTAAACCTGCTGGTTTTTCTGTTAAATATGCATGGGCAGTTTCTGCAGTCGAGCACCATGTTTATACCCAGAGATGACATTAACACTACTGGATATTTCTTTACTGTTTGCAAACATTTAATGTCAAACACATCTTTATCCCCCCAGTTGTTTGCAAATGTATGCAAATGTTCAAATACGTGCACACACAAGTCTTGGGATTTGCCAAAGGCACTTCTGTTCTTTACATTCAACACTAAGCTTACACAGAGATAAAGAAAGTCAAAACAACAAACTGCTATGACCTTGGCTGAATGCGGCCCATCTGTCTGGCAGAGGAATGTGAAGAGACCTAATTTGAGATCAATACATGAAATAACACATCTTCTCTTGACTGGGTGTTCATCGAGGAGATCTAAGAGGCTCTTAGTCGGGGATGATGAAACGCGGGACAATTTTACTCCTTACGTTAGTGCTATATGCCCATAAATCATTTTCAAATGGTTTTGAAGGTGGTATGGTCTGCGAGGCGCTTATCTGACCCACATCGCTACTTGTGCTTATTCCCACAGCACGGCTTCATTCATAATGCCGGGAATCACAATGAGAGCAGACAGATACAATATACGGCTCAAACAGTCTAGGTAGATATTTTCTGGAGATGATATTCATGCTTTTTTTTGAGCTACTGTAGTGCTAGTGAAAAGGCTTGAGCGCTACCGACTAGCTAATCCAGACTGTAATGGTGATTTTTTTATGTGAGAAAAAACTTGACTTAGTCAGCTGTTATGAAGAATTCGCCATTTAAAACTTCCGCATTTAAGGTCTATTTTAAAAATCCTGTCAATAAAAGGCGGCTGGACTTCATACAATGCACTCCAATAACACTACATGAGGAAGGCAGCACCTGGCCACACTGCCCCACCTATCCTGGAAATCTATCCGTGCCTGTGGTTATCTCTGAGTGGCACGTGGTGGAGGTATTGACTCAGACACTGGTTTGAACATACAAGGCAGGCTGGGATTGATGCAATCCACAGGGAGCTGGACAGTCCTGAGGGGAAGAAAAATCTCCCATTGGTCTCGAGACAAAACTGGGGCACCGAGTCTGTAACACTGCAGCTCAGCTTTCTCACTCGTTACTTTTTCTCCCGGAAAAAAATGGTGCTATGCCCAAAAGGGATCTGGATTCACCCTGTGCTTGAAAACAGACTGAAGCCTGTAGCTTTACTTTTGAGCGACATTGTTTAACTAATGCCACTGCTGAGGAGTCTAAAAGTGACGAGACGGAGCTTTAGAAGAGTAGAAGTCGCAAAAGGAGAAGACTGGTTTGAGCTGTCGTGTCTTGGATGTACCCTTTCTGCCTATCTGGGGCACATCGGGGCACTGTCGTGTCTACGTTTGCTGTTTTGTAAAGAGTCTGTTCCGCAGAGATATCCGCTCTGAACAGGGCACTCATCGAAACCCGGAGGGATGTAACGGTTGATGATTGATGTCGACCAGTCAGGTTCTCTTATCAGCAGTGAAATCAAGTCAGATTAGCAGAATTATCATGAACCTCTGTCCCTGTCAAGTCTTAGAGAAACTATCTCTGTCCCTAATGCCTTGGACAAGAGAAGTGTGCCATAAATCCGTCCCTTTACACTGCAAGTGGGCAACATGTTGTCCATTAAATTATCACCACTGGCACCCTTTATGAGTAATACGCTCCACTGTATCAATAAATAAAGTGAATGCAGAGACAATAAAAAGGCAACAACATTCTTTGAGGAGAGAGGTGCCAGCCGAAAAATAGAAATTGATAATGAATGCTGGTGATAATGAAATCACAATGCAAATGAGGCAGCCTTGTTAGGAGACAGGAAATCATCCCATGCCATCACCGAGCGGCGCCAGAGGAAACATCAAGTCAGAGGCAGGCTGCGTCAGAGGGGACAGAGTGTACAGAGGCAAAGTCTTTCAGACAACATTACGCTCCATCTGAAGTCTCGGATCAGAGCTGTGGGAGACATTCTGATGAAGCATCAGACGTACAAGGAGCTTGTCAGAGAGTGGAGCGCCATTGTGTCTTTTGACAAGGAATGAGTGATCAGCGCGAGGCTAAAAATATGAAGTGAAAAAAGGGTGGACGATGTATGCTAATTAACAATTAAGTCTACAAATCAAATTAGACATGTTTAGTTCAGAGAGAAAATGGAGAAGAAATCAAGAAAAGAAGATAATTTTCTTAATCATCACCACCTGTAAGGAACGGCGGTCCTGTTATTGAGAATTCTGGCTGTTGCACAAATTGTACAGTCAGAATAGGCCAATTTCTGTCTTTTGTTTTTATGAAATGTGATTTAAACTATCATCAAAAGTAAAATGAGTTACACTCAACATCTCTCTCTCTCTCTCTGTCTCTCCTCCTAAGCTCTCCATTTCTTATGCAGTTCTTTTTTTGGTGTCTTTGTCTTTTTGATTCCCCTGAGACTGAAGCAGCTTGCAGTTAAAATGAATACTTGGTGAAAGATGGATGAGTAAAGTTCTCCGAAGACCCAATTCTCACCAAACGATTAAACATTAAAGAGAATAGGGGAGGAAAAAAACTCCTTTGAAAAATCCTTGAGAGGATAAAGGAAATACTGTATATTAAAACTTAAACCAGGTGGGTACACATTCCACCCACATGTGAATGGAAGCCTTTGCTTTCAAAACACAGAGCGTTTATCTATGATTCAAGTCTTAATTAGCCATCCACTGCTATAGCTTCCAAATATATTTTTTATGCAGCTATGGGAACCTGAATGTCTGTGCCTGCTGTTTCAGAGGAACTGTGCAGTCTCATATTTTTTCTATCCAATACACAATGTGTCTGTGTGTGTGTGTGTGTGTTTGCGTGTGAATGCCACTTACATCATCATCAAAGAGCTCCATAACAAAGGTGGCCACGCTGCCGTTAATACCAATGAAGAGGTTGATGCAGGTCAGAACCACGTAGGCTGTGCTGGGCACGCTGAAGATGAAGGAGGCGGGGTACATCATGGGGGTGATGGACCAGCTGCAGAAAAAACACAAGACACTGTCACACAAAACAGACAGAGAGGGCAAACAAGGGTCCCGCGACCTGAATCAACAACACTGCTCTATAGTTTAAGACAAAATAGAAAAGTACTGAATTTAAAACATAACCTGAGGATTTACTTTCAGCGGACTATCCTCATTCAACTCAACACCAGTGGTTATGTGACAGCAGTGGCCAATTTCATGTTAGCGGAATTTATGTCGTTTTCAATTTATAAATGCAGATTAACAGGTCCGTTTCGTGGCGTCACCAGCCTCGTCTGAGCATTTGCATGCCCTTTAAGTCACCCATACAGCGCTCACTGAACAATAAATGCCACCCACGCTCGGCCTGCAGTAGTTCAAGTTCAGTAATAGAGGTGGTAAAAGGGAGGTGGGGCAGTAAAATAACATTTCAATATTTTAAATAACACTTTCTTAACTAGTACAGTATGATTACTAGTTTGATTATTATTCAAATAATTGCTTGCTATCAGTTATTTGATTTGTGGTGATGGTCTTCTAACTAAAATAAATCTTTTTCTTTGCTCCTTAAACGTCCAAAGGTATGTATATAACGCCATCAATCTGTGCCGACCAGAAAACACAAGCAGCACGTGTTGCACAATTAAGCAACTTTCACCATGTGGATCATAATGCTCACTTCCAGCGTAGACACAACCACTATGCCATTTTTTCTTCAAAACTTGTTAGAGTGGTAGAAAAGCCATTCATGATGGCCACTAAACAAAATGAAGTGCTGCTATACCCAAGGTATAGCCGTACTTGAAAGAGTAAACAATTTGACCAGACATAACTCGGGGGAATACTGGAAGTACTGAGTTTTTAATTTACTTACCCATACAGAATAAGCAGCAGAATCAAAGCAGGCAGGTTAGCCGGTGAAACATAGGCTTTTTGCTGAAAGCTGAGGAAGATCCCAATCACAATCAAGCATGGGATGATGTAGTTACACTGTCAAAGCAAACATAAACAAAAAAATAAGCAGCTAACCCCATCAGGAGTATAGAGGCCAGTGCAAGGTTAAGATATTGCTCTTTAGGCCCTTAGTGACGACATAAAGCTTTCTTTGGAAATTATTTTTCATTTTTTCCAGACAAACTGAAGTGATGTGTAATTATAAAATCTGTAGATTACTTTTTTTAATTAGCTCTCAAAAATACCCATCTTTAATTTTCTAATTAATTCAGTGAATAACAGACCAATCCAATTCTCTCCTGTTTGAGGCAAGTGGTCGCTTGACGACACACACGACATGAACAAGTCTACAATGGGTTTAATAAAATGTTCAACCAAAACACCAACATTTATTTAATGTTTCCTTAAATGCAGTCAATATCAATTGAAGGTGGTAGGTTTTACTTGTAGGGTAAATATTCCTTCCAGCTGCAGAGCTCTTTAATAATACAAATCCACAGTTTTCCACCGGTGAATAAATTACGTACTATAGTTAAAATAAACAGAATGTATGAAGTTACAATGATACTGGTGTTAATTTGCACATGACACAGAACTTTCAATCTGGATTCCCTGTATTATCCCTATTGCTGACAGAGCATACATGCTAATGCAAAGAGCTGCAGGCCTCTTCCACTCAGACAGCATTTATCCACTATAATGAGAGTCCTGATGCCATTTCTTTACCAAAGGTACTTGATAAAATGTTTACTTCCATTATGCCTGAGGGAAACTGCCAGTAAGCCTGTTGAGCGTAACCAAGGGGGGCAGCCAGTATCGATAATTGCGCCTCAGACAATAAGTGTTGCTCAGGTGAAGCTTTCCTGCAAGCCAGCAGTGCAAAGCTACATTATCAATTATAGTGGATGGATTTCTTTTTTTACATAAAGGCCTTAGGTGGAAAAACATTCTTCAGTGTAGCAGAGGAAACCAACTACGGTAAAATGAGGCCTGCGCCACTGAAGCCTGAGTTGCATGAATCAAATAATAGTGCAAGTCTTTGGAATACTTTTTTACCTAAATTCCATTCATATTCTAAAAAAAGTGGCAATGCTAAATTGCACCTCAAGAATGGTCAATTAAGAGGTGACAGAGCAACATGATAAAGCTGGTACTTACCATGTCCCAGGCAAAATTGGCCAACCAGTAGACAGCCGGGTTTACTCCACTGACAAATTGCAGGTGCTTGGCTTTGGTCACCCTCTCTTGGATGAGGAAGAGCACAAAGCTGGCAGGGATGAAGGACATGGCAAAGATAACGCAGATGGACACCACCACATCAGTAGAGGTTGTGGCCCTGTGATTAAGTGGAGCACAGAAAACAGGACGTTGACTAGAGAGCTAAGCTAGACATGCTAAAGCATGTAAGCCCTTCCTTCAGGGTACTGTAAGGCGCTTTAGATAAAACTGTAAAAAAAACCCACATGAATTGGAATATGAGATATCTTTATGAAAACGCAGAACTTTAGCTCAGTGGAAATCTAAATTAAATGGTCTCATGCTTCCAAGAAGCTGATTAAAGTTTGAGCGTGATGTTCGCTGCATTTAAACGTTATTTCTGAGGGAATACTGGCTCACTTGATTTTCCATTTCACTGGGCACTAGTCCTTGCTATGTACCACAGCATCCATATTTATGTCTTCTGCCGCCATTCGCCAAAAAAAGGCTAAAAATATTACATGGTTGTCAATGAGCAAAGTAGAAACGGTTAGAGACGGCATACTCAGCACTGTGCTGTGGAAAACGTGTATGCAAGATTTTGTCACTGTGAAGACATTTTGACTGAAATAAAGACGACAGATTCTGAGAAAAGAGAGCAGGTCTGTGGTTGGTCCTCTTGTTGCTTGAAATGAGCCAGATGACACTTGCTGAAGCAGCATTTGGCTCATTTCCTGTAATGCAATAAGCGCACAACATTTATTACTTTGCCATGTTAGGATGCATTTAAACAAATTACGTTACACCTGCTGAAGTAATCTGCATAACTGATGTTTCAGACGTGTGCTTGTTAGTATTGATGACCTAATTGGACTAGCATTACATACATTAATGGAAAGCACTGACAATGCTCTTTGTACATAATAAAAAAGCTTTTAAAGATCATTAGCCTTTGATAGGCCATTACGCGAGGTTCACCTTCAATTCATAGCTCCTGTTGGTCTCTTGGCAACCCAGTCAAAGGGAGAGCAGAGGGAGCACATTTTAAAATCTTGACCAGACTTCTCATGTGTAAGAGTCTCCTCTTTTCATGTTAGAAACAAATTGTGCCTTTCTCCTACAAGATGTTGACCTTCATTTCACCGTCGTATGTCTTCATTTATGCCATCCAGAGATTTGAAAACCTCCCCTCGTCGTGTCTGCTCAATCTGCACTGGATAAAATTGCGGTGTATTCTTTTAACCCCCACTGTCATCCTCACCCTCGGCCCGCGATAATCTCTCACAAGACTTCCTGTTGTGTAATTAGCATATTAAATAAGTTACCCCGTGTGGCTACATGGCTATATTTATCATCGCCAACCAGACGCAATTAGAACACATAAATAAAACCATTCAAGGCGGTGGGTGCCAGCCCACATTTCAACAGGTTTCAAGGGCTGTGCGCTCTGGTTGGGTGGGGAGATAATGTAGGGGACAAAGCTGTAAATGATCTAACCCTGAATGCTTGAAGCTGGCTAATTGCTGTGAAGAAGAGGACAAGCAATCTGCTAATTAACTAATAATGGAAGAGCAAGAAAGATGAGCAGTGGGAGTAAAGCTTTACAGGATGTATTGCTTTCCTTTAGGTTTTTCTTTTTAATGACAAGCGCTGCGGGGCACAGCCAAAATGTTAAAGTGTAGGGGGTTTGAAAGCATGAGATAATTATCAAATCTGAAGGTCTGAACATTCAGGTTGTTATTTCTATTATGCAGCCTTTTGTTTATGATGTAAAGAACCATTTTAATTGGAGAAAATGACAAAGAATTTGGCAGCTTAACTGGGTGCACAAATAGCGAGCAGGAATCAGAAATATTAATTTGTTGATTGCAACTAAATTACACATCAATTTCAACACGGTGGCAAGAACACAAGTTTTTGTCAGTCGTCAAATTGATATTCCCCAGCAACTGAAAAGGGATACATATATTTCCATAATGAAATGGTGCCAAAGTCTGACATTTCTGAAGACGGCTGAGAAAATTGGTGGGCCCTATTTTCGAGTCAACGCAAATGAAGCACAGAGAACTCGCGTGAGTGAAGTGGTAATTTCGATGGGTGTAAGCATCGCCGTCCTTTCCAACTGCGTACTTTCACAATTTTGTGGCTCATGACATTGCTTGCATTGAAATTGGTTGGGAAGTGCACGAGAGGGGAGTGTCACTTCAAATTAGACTGTGCAGTGCAATTTTGGTGTCCAAAACCTGCGGAGGGAACAAGTCATTAGTGATGAATTATTATTAGTGGAACAGCTCTACAAATTGTCTCTCCATGACATCAAGGAGGTGTCTATGAGAAATATCAATTCATTTTAGAGGCTGATGCTCCCTTACATTTCAGATTGTTTTTACAGGACAGCCAGACACTTTTGGTTATAGGTGGCAGTTGCTGGCTGTCTTAGCTCTCTGTAATACAGAGACTTTACTTGGGCTGTTGACAAGCAAATTACAGTTGACATCACAACCACACTGACGGGCACCTACAGCAAATTGATTTTGAGAATAAAACTAAAAAAACGTGGGCACTTTACCTTAAATTACACCATTTATCAACTTTCATATAAATTGCTTTTGCAAATTTGAGTTTTGAGACCATTATGCTAATGTTTTCTGTGAATGAATCAATCTAATAGCTACGATTAAACCCATCACCTTTCCTGCCATGTTCACCGCGCAATGTTATTCCCCTTCAAACAACAACTACTGAATTCTGCACACAAAAATGCGTGTGCTAAAAGCTGCATTGTTTTGTTTTTATTTGTTTTGTTTTTTGTCCAACTGGGGCCATCAGAAAAAGCTGATAACATCATCTGACATGTAATCAAAGAATTAAGTTAGGGCGACCAGACGTCCCCGTTTTCCGGGCACAGTCCCCGTTTTTAACTGTGTGTTAATCATAGACTGTATAAGGGGTTAACAGACCTGAAATCAGATTTTACGTGGCCAGAAAGACTGGGCAGCAGAGCACACAGGTGTTGTGCTGAAAAGTGATCGTCTTTTGTGATACTTTATCGTTTCTTTTAACAGAATAATCACAGTTTTGGCCAAATAAGTGTTTGCAGTTTATAGCGTAACCATAACATTTAGCCTAAGTGATCATAGGCAATAATAGAAGCCTGTTGTTGCCAATGGAATATGTGTTTGGTAGGCCTATGTCTAACAACCTAAAATACTAATTAACATTAACATGCTTAGTTATATACAAGATAAAGACAAGATCTGTTTTGCAATTATCCATATGACTCTACATTATTTAACTTGCTGTGTACCAACCCAAATTGTCCCCCTATTTTATGTCATGTTTTTTAACATTATATAATTTAATGACATACCGACCACAAACACAAAAATGACCCCGGTTTTCATTTTAGAAATTTGGTCAACTTAAATTAAGTGGTATCTGTTATTGTTATATTTTATATTGATATTTCTCTACTGGCCTCTGGTCATTTTGTAATCGTGAGCCACTGTACCTTTAACCTCTGTCGCCACACTGTTACTAGCGACCCTAACACCTGTTTAACAAGCAAGGGTTAGTGGCATGCTAAGCTGTTTAATTTTCAAATGTAATTTTGAAATTTCTTGAGGTGCAAATGTTAAAATAAATGTTTTAATCAGCAAACAAACTTTATTTTGCAAACTTCATGTTCCAAGTATTTTTTTAGGAATGTAAAGATGTAGATGGGGCTAACACTTGTGTAGTTAACAAAAGACCCTCTGAGAGACTTATTGTCTAACACATGAAAAGGTTGAGAAGAACTAACACTTGTCCATGTTAAATTTTAACTCCAATATGAGTCAAAAATTTCACTTAATTAGTGTTAAGGTAACAACCCTCCAAAAATAGTTAAATCAAGTGTCTGTGGTGTGGACCCACAGAGACACTTTAAAAGTGTTAAAATCGACAGTGTTCATTTGGGTATGCTAATCTCACTGTGTAGAGTTGTTGTATTAGAGCTTTTTCACACATTTGCCTGCCACTGCTGAAAATGCAGTTAATAAGAATATAATTTGCAGGTCTTAAAATCAAGAATACAACCTAAGAAAGCTAAAAACTCTGTTGGGCTGAGTAGGGTGATGATTCTGTGTCTATTTATAATTTTCTCATTACACATTGTGTAGCTTTAAGCATGCTAATCCACTAGTGCTTAGTCAATATCTCAATAAGTCCTCCTCCCCCCGCCAAAATTTCTTGTCTATAACCTGCACTCTTATTCAACAACGAAGGAATGTCCAAGATAATCTGGAAATCACAGCTCAGAAATTATAGTCATCAGTCTCTGCAACGTAGAGGTAGAGAGGAAAAAAAGCTTATCCTGATAGGCAGGCCATCGTAATTACCGCCTAACCCCGGCACAGTCTCACACTCTAACTCTTTCGTCAGCACCTGATCACTACATAAATACCTGACTGAGGATTGGGCTGGGGCAGCGGTAGAGTGTGAAATAAAACTGTTACTATGTGGTGATTGGTAGTAGCCTCTGAATAGCCTGTATAATGTCAGTAGTTGTGGTTATGGCACTGCACGGTAATTTGCTGCAGTATGCATTCCCGTACTGCTTTGCATTAAAGTGTTGATTACATCGATGTCTCTGAACAGATAAAATGCAAAATATCAACAATAGATAAGGCTGAGGAATACACACCAGCTCAAAATCACGATACACAGAGAGCAGTTCGATCCATATGTTGTGATTTAGCACGTCATTAATCTCTCACTCTCACGGGGATCTGCTCACTTGCTAGCCCTCAGATAAGGCATGAGAAAAAAATTGTATATCCTCAGAAGGGGCTCCCACGGGCTCCAAATCTGTGCATACTCAAACAAATCCCTCATCTATCTATCTGTCTTGAACTTTCTATTGTATTGTCTCTTACTCATCTGTTGTCCCTTTGTCTCCGCTTTTCTTTCTCCCACTCCAATGCTGTGTCCCTCTCACTCTGCCTTATCTCTCTCAGCTCCCCGGTCACCATCAGTCTCTCTCTTCTGCATCTCATGATGCATTGTCAGAAAATCAAAAGCCCTGCCTTCCAACAAGAGATGCTGAAATTCCAAGGAGAAAACTGCAAACAAGGCTTGCAGATGTGGTTTTCTAAAATAATTGCACACTATAGAGTGTTTACAGCCTCAACACACCGTGCAAATGTGTCATCCATATGGATTTGAAATGTAAAGTTGTAAAAACAGTATGCTATCAGCATTTTGTGCTAACCGGCTTGGTTACATTTGTAAATAACACTATATTTTACCTTTTAGAGGTCATGTTCGTGCTTTGTTTTTTTCTGACCTGGACCACTATGAGGCACATAGGATTTAAAGGGGTGGTATTATGATTTTTGGCTTTTCCCCTCTCCTTTATTGAGTTCTATATCTTTTTTGTGCATGTAACAGGTTTGCATAGTGAAAAAGCCCAAAGTCCAGCCCAAAGGGAGTTCCCATCTCCCACAGAAAGATGTGCTCAGAACCGCTTGAAAACAGCTTGTTTGTAGTCCAGCCCTTCACTTCCTGACCTGTGATTTCACAATGCAAACGCGTCATAAAGCTCGCCAAGCAGCTGGCGAGACAGGCACGCCCTCAAACCAAGCTAGTCTGAGCCGAGACCCTTTGGTTTGACTCGCCTTTGTTTGGGTTTCCATTGTAGAAATGTTGGACCTGTACCTGCTTCCAGTTACTTTTTTTTCGTATCACCTCACCTGTGTCGAGGTTCCAAGCAAGCTGAGGGATACTAAAATGTAATGTGAAAACACGACTGACGGCTGATTAGTCAGAGAATTTTCACTATTCACTGCATCATGATTGCACCAGACAGAGGGTAGCAACAGAAATTTTATTTTACATTTTTCGTATGGAATGTCATCACTAAATCCACTTCTGAGAAGTTTTGAGGTGAGAGATCAGCTGTGTAGATTTTGAATATTGACAGTTTTACGAGAAGTGATGGCGGAACAAAAGTGTGATGAATATTTTCCGAGTTGAGGAGCTCCGCAAGTGGCGGCGGGGGAAGCCTGCGGCGACTCGCAGGAGGAGCGTGTGAGGCCGGCAAGATGCCGGCTCACAGAGCCCTCTGCTCACTGGAAGATTTTCATACCGCTTATCTGTCTTCACATTCTGAGGAAGGTTCAAACGTTTTAACCGTAGACTGTATATATTTTAAGAGCTGTGTGGATCGCTGGTGTGTGTGTC
>JAPMOB010222534.1:0-11773 GCA_029875015.1 Lepomis gibbosus | reverse complement strand
GTGTTTCACGTCATACCGCTATGAACTGTGGGAAATTCCCTCAGCCAAAGTCTGCAGAAATGCGGACTTACGGAAAGGGTACTTGATGATTTGACAGTGGGACTGCCCTAAGCCCTCACGGACTTCCCGGGAACGCGCCTCAAAGTCTGTGAGTCTGTGAGGGTGGAGATTGGGATTGGGCCATGGATCCAATTGACCCTTCGCTAAGCCCCACCCCCCTTAGTTACTGTTGCTAAAACCAGCAGACTGCCTGCCACAGTCTATCACTGCAATCCCCGGAGAAATATTGTCAAATGTGCTGGAAAAAGCAATCTCAGAAAGAAGCAGACAGTTTTTCAGTCGCATTATACACGTGAAGGTTGTATACAGGCTGTCAGACTGACTCAAATAGACATAAATAAAAATGTAAGATAGAAGCTAAAACCTGCCGATCTCACAGTAACGTTACAAGTGATTTGCATGCAGCTTTCTCATCCTGTTGTGACTGTAATCAACTGACATAAACTCCGCAGCCCATGTAGGGGGTCCACTACCCAGCCTGGGCCCTGGGGTCGGCCTCCCCCACGCACCCACGCTACCTCCGCTTATGGACAGGAGCCCCTGTCATCATGTGGTCGCCATTCTGCAATGAGGTAACGTAATGACACCCAAGACAGCAGCTCCATTTGGTGATGTCCAGACCACTAGATGCGATGGAAAGCTCTGAAAAAAGCCAGTAAGTGGACCTATGAGTTGAATCATTTTGTCACACATACTCTTCCGAAGCTCAAGATTAAGAATAAACTCACATTCAATTTGATTTTTTTTAACTTCCTGGACAAAACAAACAAACACAAAAAGTAAAAAAAAAAAGAAAAAAAGAAAATGGAACGGTGGAATGATGTAAGAAGCAGATACATAAACTTCAACCTATTTCAGTTTTACTTTTAGTTTACAGTGTTTTACACAGTATTACAACATCTAGTTTGAAGAGAATAAAGTGGCACATCTACCAAGTGCTGTGTTTTCTCACAGTTTCATTCAGGCACTAACGATACATCCCACCAGCACTGGGACTCCAGAGTATTGTACTGCTGCTGTCAGAGTGGTGTTCCTGATGAGATGATGCATTACCTTCTGTGACTGCAACTGCCATGCAAATATTTCCCCCTTTTTATTTAGAGAACCTCCGGATAGGACACACAGACTGAGTTAGCTAGAATAAAGAATAAATGCACTAAAAGCCTGGAAGATGCTAGATTATTACTACACAAATCAAACTCTCCCCATAACATTTCACCCATATTGTATGAGCTATGTAGTCACTGTATGTATTGCATCATGTTAGTAAGTGTTAGTAGGTGTAATATATCAGATTTTTGATAAAGGGTATACAGCTTGATAAAGTCACAGGGGACTGTTTGAAACACTCCCCTCCCCAAACAGGAGTTGCCTAATGATAGAGTAGCTCAGCAAGTATAACTATGCACAGCAGACCCATCAGGCTTTTGATTTCTCTGCATGTCGAAGTGGTGTGCATGAGGTTATTGTTAAGGTGCTACTTGGTTTACAAAAGAGATAAATGAATGTCACCTCCAAGCAACCATAGCATTTTCTTCTTAAGCTTCCGTATATTGTCAAAGTGAAAATGCCAATCAGTCATAAATCTTTGTTTTTAATTTTTTGCTGTATTAAGCTGGGTTACATCTGAATTAAAACAGGCTGTACAATACGGGAATAACAGGGCTACCTAGCTACCCTGAAATACAAGAAGACATCTTGCCTGGTTCCTGTGCCAAAACCCCAAGTCCCAGTGGCTCCACAGACTACAGAGTGGTGGCACTGACCTCCCACATAATGAAGACCCTTGAGAGACTGGTTCTGGAACAGCTGCGGCCCACGGTCAGACCTGTCCTAGACGGACCCCTTTCAGTTCTCCTACCAGCCCGGACTCGGAGTGGAGGACGGCATCATTTTCCTGCTCACCTGCATCTATGCCTGCGAGCACTAAGAGGGTAATGTTTGATTTCTCCAGTGCGTTCAACACCATCCAGTCAGCCCGCCGGGTGAGCTGGATGCCTCCCTCGTGTCAACTACCACACAGAGTTCTGCCATGTTCAGTTTTCTAATGACTCTGCTGTAGTTGGATGTATCAACAAGGGTGAGAAGACTGAGTACAGAGCTGTGTTGGGTAACTTTGTCACATGATGAACTATCTGCAGCTCAAAGTGATAAAGTCTAAGGTTTTGGATCTAAGGAGGGCCAAGGCAACAGGGATTCCTGTTTCCGTCCAGGGGGTCAGTGTGGACACAGTGAAGGACTCCAAGTACCTAGGAGTGCACATGGACAATAAACTGGATTGGGCCTAGAACACTCAAGCCATCTACAGGAAGGGTCAGAGCGTCTGTATTGAACTACCCGTGATGTCACAGTCGCTCATTCACGTATTTTTATAACCAGTTTTTCCTCCTTTAAAAAAATTGTGTACTTGTGTGTAAATGAAAACTCAAAAACACGCTATCAAGCGCTGTCAATAACATGCCGAACCACCAGGCAGCGATATGACCCTAACCGTAAGGCCATGTTGGCCAATCAGAATCTAATAAAATCGTAAACAAAGCAGGCAGTGGCACATAATCTGACATCATAGCAGATAACTTAGCGCTCTCTGACGCAAGGCAAAAACGGCGGTTTTACTGTCTACGCGACAGCACTGCAACCGCCGTTTCTTAAAATCTTCACCTCGGCAGGGATTTTCAAAATGTTCGGTTTAAGTGACCTGATGCTGAGTTTCTGTGTGGATGAACGGCGAAACTCCAAAGAATACAACAAACACGGTTTTGAAAATACCCGTGTTCGTGTAGCCAGGGCCTACGAGCCTGTAGTGATGATCACTGGAAACAGATCTGAGGCACAGCCCATAACTCCGCCCTGAGGGAGAGGAAGAGAAAGCCAGAAAACACACATAGACAGACACAAGCCAAAACCCACCAAGCGCCTGTAACTCGCTTAAAAAGGCAGAACAAACTGGACTGGGGGCTGGACTCTGTGTTGGTGGTGTCAGAGAGGAGAATGCTGTCCAAGTTATGTCATCTTGGACAATGTCTCTTACCCACTCAATAGCACGTTTTCACCAAAAGTACCCGTTACTTTCATTCCCAGGATCTACTTTTGAAGGACCTAAAAGGATTTGATTGGTGTAATGATGTAATGAAAAACAATATGTTTGAACACTAAAAAAAAGTAATGTTTCAGATGTTTATTGGTCAAGTACACTGAACCCAAGCAGTCTTCCGGCGCAGCCCGCCTCTCAGGCTGCGGCCTTCACAATTTTGTAAGAACACACAGACGTCACAAGAACACACACGGCCAGTTGAACAGTATTACTAGCAGGCCGTTTCAGAGGTTCAGGCAAAGGCCATAATTTAGAATTAATTGCACATCCGACTGAGGAACAAGAGGGGCTTTATGGATGTTAACAAATTGTTGGTAGCACCTGCACATGAATAAATAGACACATGAATACAATGGCTGTATGTGTTGATGTTGACCATCTGTGTAATTGTTTTATGCATATACAATGTTTTGCTAATATCAAGATGGTGTCTTATTGATCAGGGTCACGTTTGAGTCTTATAGGGTAGAATACACTTTTGTTTTAATGTTATTATGTGTGGAGGTGGAAAAGTTGGGTCTTAGGATCCACACGAAGAGGAGCGTGACAGACATATTAACCAATGTAATACAGAGTTTGAGAAGTCTGCTTCCGGGATCGGATACACATTTGTTTGACATTATTATGGGTTAATTTGAACTTTACCTGAATCTTTGTGTCATATTATCAAAAGAATACCATTCATAATGAAAGGAAAGTCTAAATTACAGTTACATACAGGAAAAAGAAGTGTGAGAGTGTGGGCCAGTTAGGCCTCTGGCCCGGTCTGAAGGGTTTTATCTCTCACACTAAAGATAATAAAAGTTACCGTGTGGTGTGCTCAGATAAACATAATTTGGTCTTTCTTGATGTGACAAACGCTCGGGGTAACAGCAGCTTATAGCCTAGAGCTGGTAAAGGGACAATAAACAACTTAAATACTTCTAATTACCTTTGTAATCCACCAGCACCGGCTTTAATGATTCTGCTGTTGTGTTGCAAACTTCTGAAACAACCAACTGTGCTAACACATTATACCTCACTGCCTGCAGGTGGCTGACTCATTGACACGTTCACATCACTGGCTACGGTTGAGTCTTTTAAACGTAAGCCCTTCCTGCTTTAAATACACTACATTTTCCAAAACAGAATTATAAATTCACTTTGCAGCTGCGCTAGTACATTCCGCTATGTAAAGGAATACATTATCAACATGCGCCTCCTGACAAAACAGCACTTTCATCTACTGAGGCTTACCCTCTATTTAGGATTTTTTTTTTTTGCAGATAACGTTAGATCACATTTAGCTTCAAACATTTATTTATTCACAAACACTTTGTAAATTACATCCCTTCCTTTGCCGCTGTAATACCCCACATTTTTTTCTGTGACACATCCAGATGTTGTTTTCCCACTTTTCCACTACCGTCGTTCAGCCAGTCAGCAAAAACCGGTCACATGTAGGCCAGAGCACTCAGCCACTTTATCACCTCCCTCTTCCCCAGAGGGGCTCTCTGCCTCAGCCAAGCCCGCTGAAGGATGTTTGCACACTCGCCAACTCACCTGTGTTACCAATCATACCTATTGCATTCACACTGAATTTTCTCCAGCTCCTGTGTGGCATTTATGTGTTCTGGTTTTCAGAAGCAAAATCAAAATGAGCACGTAATGTAACCCTAACTCTTTCCTCCAGTGATTCTTTCTCATCATTACTAATTCTGACCTGATGAGCAGTGATGCAGGCACAGGAATTAGGACATTATAGCGTATTATAGCGTATTAAAAAACAAATAATAATAAAAACGGACCTTTAGACACATACCACCTAATTTAAAATTAAATTTCCACTCATAGTGATTCTCAAGTGTCAGAGATTAATGCGTTAGTTTGAAAGTATACTATTTCATCACTATTATACATTCATGTATAATTCAAAATAGTGAAGGAAAACAGCAGCCTGCAAGGGCAGCACATTTCAATATTATGGGGTATTTATTTATTTGTGTTCCAAGAAATATTCTCTTTCCTTGCGCTGTTGCTTAGTTCCATTGGGTTGCATGCATTTTTAACATCTGGCCAGGGACAGGCTAACTCAGGCTCATTTACAGTTATTTAGTCAGTCAAGGAGCACTGTCCCTGTTAAATAAACCAGTAAACTGAAAAAATAAAAAATATATATATACATACATATATGAGAGTAGTTTAACAGACCTCCTGAAGAACTGTTCTCAATACAACATCGTTCATTTGATACTTTTGGTGATACACTGGTAGAGGAAGTACTCAGATCCTTTACTTAAGTAAAAGAACTAAAACCACCATGTAAAAATACTCCATTACAAACAAAAGTCCCAAATTAAGGAAAAGTTTTTAAGTTTATTCTGGACAATGAACTTAGAGCATTAAAAGTGAGAGTAAAACAGGAAAATGGCCTCTTTGACAGTTATAATATTAAAATAATTTTAGGTTAGTACTTGTGAAATAATTTGAAAGCAGGGTTTTCCTGCTGTAGTTGGTTGATGTGGAGATTATTTTAAAGTTTTTTGTATTGAACCGCAACTAATAATTATTTTTATTCTGGATTAATCTGCTGATTATTTTATTTATACAGCACATCCAAGAGTCATTGTGACATGGTGTGGGCACAAAAAAACGAAAGGAAACATCTGAATGTCTTCTCAGTCCTCCCTCATCTTGTAGTCGTCTTTTCAGGACTATTCCCAAAAACACATTCTTCTCTTTTTGGCGTTTCCTTTTAAGAATTCATGCCTCGCTCTAAACAATCAACGCGTTCAATTTTGTAAGTTGGCATCCGTCTTTGTTAGTCACAGTGGCTACTGCTTTTCATGTTCGATTCTGTTTTTATTTCTATATTCTGAACACATTAACTCCCAGCCTGTATTTCCCAGGGCCACGATACCTGGTGCGCACAAAAGCAAAGTTTTGGTTACATGAATCATAATTATATTTTGTCAGATGTCAGAGAATGCAAAATAACAATAATAACAGAGAGCCAAAAGCAGTATGCCCTCAGGTGGTTATTTATGGCTGATTACACCTCTGCTCAGGACTGTGCCAACAGAGCTTGATTGAAATCCATATGATTCGCATTTGTTAAATTTGTAATCGACCAATTGGTTGATTTTTGAGTGTACAGTCTGACCTGTGTCCCAAGGTTTTAAGTTTGCTTTTCTATAAGCCCACATACCACTTTGTTGTCCATCTAAGTGCATCTTCCTGACTTGGGAAATTCCGTCTTTACTACTAAACAGTCCTGTCTTGCATATTCTGCCTCTCTGCCCCCCCTACAGCCACATTCTCACTTCCCCAGTCTCTTGCATCTCTTCCCCACCTGTACCCCCACATCCGCCTGCTCACCTATAGGGTGCAATTTACACTTTCTAACTTGGGATAAATAAAAAGTTAATTTACCTATATTTTAAAGTTCTGTTATATAAAGGATATATCTAAAATCCTGAAAAACATATTGGTCGAGCTGAGCCACCTTTATCGTATTAAATTTAGATATATTAACAACATGTAACAAGCGGGACATGTCCACCCCGTTAAGGACTTAACTGTTTATAAGTGTTTTCAGGGCAGGATTGCTACTACAATGACATTTTTTTATAGAAATCATGTCCCTCACTCTTATTAGATATTTGTTTTACAATAAAATAATTTTTAAACAGCATAGGCGAGGACTATATGGAGAAAAACGAGCGCACATTATGAAAAGGGGACATATTTTCCTCAAGAAAAGTGAATTAAGATAAGAATTGCTCAGCGACTCTTGCGTGTAAAGTCAATCCCTTTCATATCTTTATGTAAATACCAATAAAATATACACTTTATATTTGGTCATTTCAATAAACTATGAAGGAAAAATACATGTCCTTCAATAACAGATGAGGAATCTATAATTTTTCACAAACAAGTTTTGAAATTATTTAATTTGATTGATCTCCTCAAAACCTAGGCCTAACAGGGTGGACACGTTATGTTCAAACACAGTAAAGTGAGAGAGCTAGAAAACTACAAAGCTAAATTTCCCTCCACTGGTGTGTTGTCCTCTGGGTGGACAGTGGTCGCTGGGGACAAACATAAAACCTTAGTTTTGTTGTAAAAAAGTTAACAATTTTGATTAAATAGATTTTGAACAGGAAAATGAAATAACAATAAAATATTTAGAAATACAGTGTTATTTTTTTAGATCTAAGTTGAATGATCAACACAGGGACACGGCAAAATCCCATAGTACCTCTTAAACCGAAGCTTTTAAAATGTAAAAAAACAACAACTTAGAAGCCAGTCTCGTAATCATAAAAATTCACCAAATGGAACTAATATTTGTCCAAATTTAGAGACAGTACATCATGATTTGTACTGGGAATTCAAAAGTCACCACGTAAAAAACTGACCCCTTTGTCTCATTCTCTAATCACCCTGTCCAGACCTGCCTGCCTGCACCTTTAACCTGCCCCGTTCTTCTTGGCTACTTCTGTTTGGACTTTGTGTCATCATTTAACCGTTAAAAAAATCACTGAACTGTTCAGGTCTGCCTGGTTGTCTGCATGTGACATTAGGGGCAGTAGAACAAGT
Organism: Lepomis gibbosus; assembly: GCA_029875015.1. NCBI lineage: Eukaryota > Metazoa > Chordata > Actinopteri > Centrarchiformes > Centrarchidae > Lepomis > Lepomis gibbosus. The sequence goes on along the minus strand of JAPMOB010222534.1, from coordinate 4,038 downwards.
GAAAACCAGATCCTGCAGCCTGTTACATTTCAAAAACACCAGCCTCTATCAGTGCATTCACCAAAAGCAACAGTGAGGCCCTGATAGCTTTATTGTTTAACATGCAGTTCCTCTTTGATGGCATAATTTAATCAGCCAGCTATAACCTGTTTTTGCAAGATCTGTAGAGGAAACAGAAACACTGGCGAGCACCTCTGAGCTGCACACATAGCCGTTGTGTTCACTTTGTTGGTTGACATGGATGCTTATTTGAAGCAGAACACGTTTTGCAATCACTGTGCGTCTCCTGCATTTTGGAGTGAGGTAATGCTAAAGGGGACATATTTCACTTTCAACTTTGTAGGAGGCTAAATTCTCCCGATCTCCACCTGCCCCAGCATCCTTTTGCTCGATGTGTTTCCCATTCTGCCTGCATTTATGCCCCCTCACCCTTTGTTCGCCTGCTTTTTCCCCCCTCTAACAATCCTGGTACCTGCCTCCTGTGGTGCCGCCTTTGCCCCTGTTCCCAGCAGTCTCCACTCTTGACAGGTGACCTCATGGAGCATCGGTCTCACACGGCCGGCTGCGTCCACACAGATGTGTCCCTACTCGTCCTTTTCTGTCCTGCCTCTCGTGACGTGGACCTCTACTGTCTACCTGATGTCGTCCCGTGGGTTTCTGCCCCTCTTCAGTTGCAAGTCCTTTGCTGTCATCCTCCTCCTCCTCCTCACTTCTTTTCTCATACTTTCTTTTCATTTCTTCTTCTTGCTTTTTGCAATAAGTTTTGATCTGCTCTGGCTCACGTGGAAACTTTACTGCCATGTCAGCTTCTCAGGCTTTATTTTGTTCTGCCTCTCTCTCAATCCTTTTAATCTTTTTCAAATCCCACCCACTCCCTTTCATTGTCTGTGTTCCCATTGTTTCCCAAATCTTTTCAGTGCTCCTTAAGATCGCACAGCTTCGTTTCACCTGGTTTCTCCTCTTGGCTGGTGGTTTCTTGGATATTTGTCTTATGTCTTAAAACAGCAAATTGTTTTCCTTAATTAGAAGCTGTGAAATCATGTGATAAACATATATTTTGGAGCTTGGCTCACACTAGAGACTAAATGATGATCCTTACCCAACCTTAGCTGTAGTGTTTCCATATAAAGACGTCATAGAAAAGAAGCAATTATTCAATATCACCATTCTTTTCTGGCAGTTGGGTTAAAAAAAGTCAAGATGTTTTGCCTTTCACTCTGGGGCTGAGCTCCTTCACTCTTTATTCAACAGTTGGCAGCGACACACAGGAGCTCCTCTTTAGTCCTGAGAAGCTGCAGTCTTTATTCACCGGCCTCTGCAGCTTCTACCGTACATGCTGAACATGCCTTACTGCTGACCCGTTTCTCTCTATTCACCGGGGCACCCGTTCACACACACACTCCATCTATTCCTTCTCTACCACACACACACACTGACTAAGCAAACAAACTGGGATCATCACAAACATGACAACAGACAGATATTCCTGACCCTGTCATTTATGTGGAACAGCAAAGCTAACGTTACTCACCGTCCAGCAGAAACAGGGCACCCTCAATATCAAATCTCATAGATTTATCCAGCATTGAAACCCCTCTCAGATGTGGTCGTATAACTTGTTTCACAGTTCCTCAGACCTTTACCTTTCCCTCTGTGGCTGTTTCTCAGCCATTTTCAGAGTCGCGTAATGAGTCCAGCATGTTCGAATGTACCTCTGTTTGTGTACGTTTTCTCTCCTTCTGCTTCGAGTGCGCCACCTGCTGCTCGCTCCCTCTGCTCAATTTACAGACCCACGGCTGTGTAGGAAAACATGAGTAAATATTCCGTTAATTTAACAAAAAGTTTGGGGTTTTTTTGGTCTAAACTAGTCTAACTATTGTTGGTTAATTTCCCAAAATGAAGTGTAAAACTTTAAAACATTTAAAAGCAAACCCGGAAATACATGAAGGTGACATGAAACAAACACAGGAAGAGACCTGAAGGTAAAGTCTTCACATATATACATTAAAGTTCACTCGTCATAAATGAAGAAAGTGAAAGTTATGACCCTCTTCCCTTCCCAAAAGCTGTGTGATGATAACCCTGTAGCTGTTGGAAATGGGATGCACAAACAGGATGATAATCAGCCTCGTTAGTGCTAACACTCATATTCCTGTGTCCACAAGACACACACTGTCACAGGAAGACATACAAACAAACATACACACACGCACATTCCCTCTACCTTGCTACAAATAGTACTTTTCTATAATTAATACTTTGATGCCAGTTTTAACAGTTGCCTGTGGTGGTGGCACGGAAGTCTAATCTGATGAACAAAGAAGGCAGAAGACAGGCTTAAGATTTTAACCTCCACTGCTCCAGTAAATATCCAGTGGCATAAACACAACCACGCTCCCAAACAAATATTGAACCCGGTACTACCATGCTTAATTAAATAATACCATTGGGATTCAAGGCAGTGCATTGCTCAGAATTAGACTTGAATATGGTTAAAAACCACACCTCTCCCAAAGTTCCCAGGTAAATATTCACACCTATTTTGTGATTATACGCAATCTGAGAGGAAACGAGTAGCTGGAAGGTCACCTTTGGAAAACCAAACACTTGGCTTGATTTGGAGATAGAGAGAGGGAGGTTGTGATGACGGTGGCGTTGGGTGGGGTGGGGGCAAATTGTGGGTAAGAGGGTGGAATTAAATTGCCCCCAGAAGTCATCTCTTGCTCTCATATGTTCACTCGCTTCCTCTTTTGGAGCCAGGAAGACAAGCAGCCAGCAGCAGCACAAGGTAACCTTTCTCTAATTGATGTCTGTGTGGTGCCCAGCGCACCAGGCAGCCATATTGTGAGGGAGCAGAGAGTAGCCCAAGCCTCAGCATGTGGCAGGGTTTGACAGGAGGGGGTTGATGCAGCCGTGCATTCTGAGTGATGCACCACAATCAGACTCAAGTGTAATAGGCACAGTCTGAAGCGGGGGCTTTAAGTTCTGCACAGGCTGTAAGTCTGAAAACGTTCACTTTTTCACTTCAGACAGTGATATTGGTGACTCCCCCCTGTTATTTTGTAATCTTTAAAGCACTTTGTAACCTTGGTAAGAAAAGAGTTATAAAAATGAAACTTATGTCACAGTTACGTCTCAGTTTCTACATAATAACACAAGCAAAAGAATACATACGAGCACTACGACAAAATATTTAATGTGCAACTTTGAGTATTTTTAAATTGCTCTACAAACGAATTCCTCCTGCAGATGTTAGCATATCAGACTAAGTAGTTTAATGCCACCATTTATTCATCACACCAGGAAGACTATCTTTATTAATCATTCACATCTCTCTCTTTCAATTCAATTGAATTCAGCTTTACTGGCATGAATGTAAAACAATATTCCCAAAGCAACAAATAAATTAAAAAAGAACAATTCATATACGTGTCAGTAAATAAAGTAAATACTGTAGAACAGTAAAAGTGTGTGTTTGTGTGTGTTAAAAATTAAAATAAATAAAATATCTAATAAAAATATATACATTATCAAAATAAAGTAAAATTAAAACTGTGTGTGTTGTGAATTCAATTCTTCTGGTTCATCAAATAAATAAAATAAATCTCAAGGAAAGGAAACAGTAAAAGTTTGACTGTGTGTGTAGACAAAAAATAAAAAAGTCAGTATCAAATGTGAAATTTAAAAACAAACAAATAAAGGAACATTTACAACAATGAACAAACAATGAAAATAATAATTTCAACGTTTTAAAGTTTTATTATTATTATATTTATCAGTGTAGTCTCAGTTTCCACCGGTTGTCAAAGCTGACAAATGGCTGACAGTTCATGGCATGAGGAGGTATATTTTGCAGCAATGATTTGACACTCCGGCAGCTCTCCCAGTGAAAAGGAGAATTTCAGTTTGTCTGATATAAATTTTGGAAATGTTTGCAAAGTGTTTTCCCCTAAGGTTTTATATGAGGGGCCCTACAAGCCATAATCTATTCTAGACCTCTCACATAACCTTATTCTCCTTTCACATACATATATTTTC